>JAFISE010000109.1:85891-112989 GCA_022560025.1 Stagonosporopsis chrysanthemi | reverse complement strand
ACACGTGATCTGCTTCTCATAACCGTCACAGATGCTCTATAGGATGAGGAAGCAACACCAGACCACCAACACGTGATCTGCTTCTCATAACCGTCACAGATGCTCTATAGGATGAGGAAGCAACACCAGACCACCAACACGTGATCTGCTTCTCATAACCGTCACAGAAAAGCAGCGTCAGAAGGACGCTCGCAACGCTTCAAAAAGTAAACAATTACCCAAAACAGGCAAGCGAAAGGCTTCACAGTCTGCAGCACCCAGAAAGAAGCAGAATCGTGGTGCTGTAAGTGGTGGTAGTCGGCCTATTGCTCACGAGCGTTCCCCAACCCCACCGAGTACACAGAGCCGCCACGGCCGCGCAATTCGTCCTACTAAAAAGTTTGTTTACAGAAAGTAGTCGCATAGGTCTATAGAGTAGTCCACCAAAAATTCTTGTAATATTATCTATTGTGTGTGGCTCAATAACCTCATTTTGGTGATACCCCAAAAAGTGGTGGGTGCGCATCACGCGAAACGCGCATCACGCGCACAGACACGGTAGAACTTCGGCTCGCCTGCTATGGTTTCGTTGACGAGGAAGGTGGTGTGTTCTCTCTTATTGCAGACATAAGAACTCCGTGCTCTCTCCCGTGATATCCTGCTGCTCAGTCCCCACCCATCCAAGAGCAATAAAAGGCAGTAATAGTTATATCAAAACCTCACCCATTGTTGTGCGACTTAGGATTATGGCTGAATCCCTCAAGTTATGATGCACGGCTTGCTACCGCGCCGGCATCTGTACCACCTTCCATAACTAACTTATAGTTCGTAGCGTTGGAATCCAAGAACGGGAGGAGCGAGATCGACAACGAGTCCGCAGATGGAGCACTGAGAGCTCTTGATCATTTGCTCCAAGAGTGCAACGTCATACCGCCTCGTGGCTAGATCCAGTGTCGAAATGATAATCGTCCCTCTCCCTCATTCAGGATCTTTCGTCCCTGCCTTGATTCTGCGATTTGCGAGGTGTAATCCAGTTTTGGCGTGGTATGTAGGAGGATGCACCAAGGTAAGCGTGGCGTCAAGCCACGCCAAGCCGCGCCGAAGGACCTTGGGGACAACCCGCATCCGAGATTGCATTGCTCTACATGACTGAAGCTGCAGGGCGTGTATGCATGGGGCTTGAAAAGATGCGGCACACCCTGCCAAGTTATGCAGATGAAGAGTGCAGACACAGTAGTCCCGGGTTAGGGTTGTGCACCATAATCTCGATATTCAGCGCCGAAATTGTGCATACAGAGCAGTACGGCTTGCATATTCATAACCGTGCGCTGAGAACATGTCATGATTAGGGCGAAGCCCGTGGTGTTGATCAGTCGTTTGACAGGCATGCAAATTTCTGTCATCGATACTGCCCATATCCAAACAGCCAATTTGGTGACCACGTCAGAACCTAATTGTTGTGGCAGACTTCATCGCAATCCTGCTCAGCATGAAGCGGAGACATGATGCGCTCGCGCATCACAATACCTATCAACTAGAAGACACGACAAAGAAGTCTCGAGGGTCGCAAGCTTGTCAGCTATGTCGCAACCGCAAGCAGAGATGTGACAGACAATACCCCTGCAGCAGCTGTACAAGACTGAACCAAGAATGCACCTTTGCGTATGTTCAACCAACTAGGTAAGACTTCACTGCGCCAGCACCTCATACCTCAGCTAAAAATCCTAGACAAGACACACAACTTACGCAAATCATCTTCCTCGTCCAGCAGGTCTCAAAGAAAGTCTCTGATCTCGATGATAGAATACAGATTTTTGAGACTACCTACCTGAAACAACGCCGCGGTGTCAATCAGCGAGTGAAAGACCCGAACACTTTGCACAGCGCTCCACAAGCTTCGCCTAAGCATGTTGGCTTAGATGCTCGTACGACATCGGGCTTGACAAAACTTGCGAAGGAGACCTATGGTTCGTGGTCTACTATCACTCGCTTCACCGAGTTACTCGAACATCTGGAAGAGGGTTCAAAAGGCGTTCGTGCGTCAGACCAACCTCTACCACTCCAGAAAGATTGGGTTGAACTCGCATTCAACGAGAAACGATCAAGGATTCATTCAGAGGGGTGCGAGTTAGTCCAGAGTAAAACATGGAAGTACGAAGAATATATCCAACTCTGTTCCGATGAGATCTTCAGAATACTTTACAGCACAGCTGGATACTCTGAGCACAAGACAAGCGGCATTGAAGAAATGGTCAGCCGCGCAGGAATACACCTTGCTCAAATGCGCACAAGCAAACAATGCTTACCACCAACTCTATTCTGGGAAGATAAGGACACCCTGTCACTATACTCGGATACAGGACAAATCTGCAGCTGCTATTCTAGGGCATGCTCTATGGCGTTGCTCCCAATCTTACAAATTGTAAGGAAGCAGAAGAACATTCTGCCTCAAATCGCCGAGACGGCGGTTCTCAACAACAGCGAGCGCAGTCTTATCAATGTAGTTTCCCAGTGCATAACATCCGCGTTCCAGTGCGTCAGCGTTTCCACTTCACTGGCTTCACCCGGGGCACGTATGTGTAGAGCATGCCAAACCAATAGAGACCAAGCAATCCACGAGTAAGTCCGCTGCATTACTATGTTCAGGCTTAGACTGACTATGGAAAGACGCTTCGAGGTCGCCATCATTTTAGTAGCCGTTTACAGATCTGAACTCAGACGCTGGCTTCCAACAGATACCCAGCTTACAAAGTCAAATCTCACTGCGTTGTTGGAACGAATAATTATGGAGGCAGAAAACACCGAGTGTTTAGTCCTTGGAATGGACGCAACCGTTCTGCAAGGTATATTGCACATACTCCTTGTCTAAGAATACTGTACTTCCTCCACACTTTGGGTACCACGCGATCATTCGCTGCTGGGGACGGAAACGTAGCAACCTCTAACTCAACAATGACGTTATTATTTCTCCCGCTGCAGGGAGGTCTTCCGACTCCTTGCCTACGGTGACCATGCTTGATAAGTTGGCACCTGTCCATCACGAGCCGATGTATTGGACGTGCGTGATTTGTTCGCGATCGAAGGATCCTGACTGAGTATCAGCCTTGACTGGGTTGTACTCAGTCATCTAGTTCGAGCAACGATCTCCGGAAGAGTGCTTGCACGTCGTTTCCTTTCAAGGGTAGGAATACGAAAGCGGTAATCTGGGCGAAGTGTTGACGCTTCCAAGATTTTACGTCGTGGCTTGGGAGTAGTACTCCTGCGAGCGAGGTTGGATTCTAGCAGCTGCTCGCCGTGAAAATACCATGGAGCAACGATCAATGCCTGAGCGATCCAATCAGCCCTGGGACAAATGCACTTCGATGAACGGCGGTAACCATCGCCGCCGCTGATCTGAACTGGTATGCCTGAGACAACCAGACCGGACCGTGTTGGTCGTGCGCTAATGCATGTATGTAGGCATCACAATCACTAGAGTGCAGAAGATCATGAATCATATTCCTAAATCTACCAAATCTCGCATGTGGTAAGTTCAACACAGTTTGTTTTATGTCGGTAAGCGCTCTGTATCACTGCCACTGTGACCTCGCCGAACTTATCCCGCGCCACACCAATATCAGGTAACATCATCACACGCCTAATCCCTGACCGGGTCGTATGGTCGACTGCCCACCGGCCTAGAGTTTGCAACTGCAGGAACTACCGTTTGAACCCTCTTGCTACCTGCCGCAGTCAGCTTTAGTTATCAATCACAATGCACGAAGCTTACTTCGCTGAACGTCTACAATAGCTTTTCTAAGACGATCTCTGATGTTTGTCTTGTCTAATTCGTCCATGCTCCGAATCCCTTGGGCCTTGCCTTTGTCCAGTACATCTAGAATGGCCTTATTTTGCTCGTCCAACGTCAGGTCATCCCATGATAGCTTCTCAACATCTTTAGATGAGACTGATTCCCGGACAAGAGCTTTGGCAATTGTACGCGTTACGAACTATGGCCTGATGAGTGCGCGGGAGCAAGATAAGAGCAGGAACGACTTACGAGATACTTGCGCCAGTAATCGTCTGAGAAGCCAGCCTTCTGCTGGGCTTTTGACTGGCTCTGAGGGTTTGAGCTCATGTATGATACGCCAGGTCCAGCGAGGGTGGCCGGAGTTGTTACATGCCGTTCGCGATGAATCTTACGCGAGGACTTTTGATGAGGTGGGGTACAGCCTTGGCACTCGGCCCACCGACAAGGTTTATCAAACTCATCGGAATAGGTAATCAAAACGATCAAAAGCATCAACTTCATCAACTTCATCAGATCCATCAATAATGCCACGCGCACGTTCCGTCCGCCAAGGGGACTGCCTATCAGGCCCCAGTATCGAGCTCAGATCTACCTTGGCAATAATATGACAACAAGCGACAGGCGCTTACCAGGATAAAAAGCAAACACACGAAATGTCGTGGCGTCAGATCCACGTCGTTCCGCATAGGAGAAGTGTCAATCTGACAGCGCTCCTTCGAAGGATTCTAGCACTTAACAGAACTGGCAAACGACCCGAGGTTATCGGACTAGGTAACCCTTCATGCAGAAGACAGGCAGCTCGCAGGGGCGCAGCATCATTATTGCTGAGCATGTATGCCAGGTCATTCGTGCTACTGTACGTCACATAACATGCCTAGCTTTGTCACCGCTCTCGTGGCGCTACAGGTCTGAGCGTCGCCGGTTTCATTTATGCAGGTGATCCGTCTGAGCGCAACCCGAATGTACCACTATGATTGGCATTGGGTTGTACTCGACAAATCTTCTCAATACGTAGGTATGTTTAGCTTCACATTATTAATGCTCAGGTGAGCAGTCGGCGAGACGGGCCTGCCTTAGCCGTGCTGGCGAAAGGATACATGCATCGGGAACAACCCGTGCATTCTCTGGGACAGATGTGGATTAGGGTTACATTACTACTGCTAAGGTAGCTAGACCAACTGAGAATATTACAGGGATGTACCTGGAGAGCGCGATGGGGGGCGTCAATTCAGCTTACAGCGGGCCTGCTTTCCTTCGCCCAATCGAGTTCTCTATTCCTCGCGCCGTTCCTTGGATCCAGACAAACGACGTCCGCGGACGACCTGAGTCCGTCAAGTCACAATTTGCTGTCACAATTCTAGGTCACTTTCAGCATAGTGAGATGAACAAGAAACGGAAGTTCAGTAGTGTGGAACAAGAGGTGCCAGACAGGTTCGACTGAGAGAACTCCAAGCAAAACTTGTTCTAATCTCAAACTAGATACTCGGAGCCGAACGAACAACCACCGGACGGCACACTCACCGAGCCTAATCGTACCTACGACGCTCCGTGCTCTCTCTAGTGATATCATACTGCTCAGTCCCCGCCTATCTAAGAGCCAGTCGTAGTCATGTCAAAACCTCACCCATTGTTGTGCGACTTATATGTTCACAACAGGTATGTTGCTTTACTGCTCTGGTGCTTTAAAGTAGTCCTAGAATACTACTGCCGTGCTCAAGCTGACAGCTGAAGCTATGGAGGAACTTGGGATCTAGTTTCTAGACACTTTCGTACCCGTAGCCATTTCGCCATTGCAGTGTGTTGCTAGACTAGATCTGTGTCAACCTATGTAGGGAGGCATTGAATGTAAAATTTCACCCGACTCTTCGCTGATTGCTAGCAGCTGTTGCATCATGTCTAACCACTCTTCGTATCTACGCAAACTGTTTGCCCGAGCCTGTTGGCAGACATTGCAATCTATCCCGCCCGCTTCTCTGCTGCACTTCGGACACAGCGTGGCTGAATACTCTATAACTGCAAGACGTTATTATGCAACCTTGACAGATTTTGTAATGCGATGAACGCATTGATAGAAGGATGGATATCAGGAAGAGCTGGTAGATTGTAGCGGTCTCCAGGTAGTGGAGTTACAAGACGCAGAATGCTTTTATGTAGATAAGACATGTTTTTAAGAGGTCGCAAGTACCTTTCGCCCACAACACTGTGCATGGAGTCAGTGTTGCATTGCATTCCGTCTAACGCACGGAAGAAACAGAAAGCGCTGGAAGATATTCTGCTTTGGTATTGAAGGTGTTCGTATCACACACTACTCTCCTGGTTCTCTTAAACTCAGTTACCTTAGCTGGTGCGTGAAGGACCTGTAGCAGTATTTAGGGTTTGGTTCTATGTGCATTTCTGATCACAAATTACAGCTACTACGATACTTTGCTAATGTAACCAAGGCTAAGGTGTGGAGAATTAGTTTGAGCTCAAGGTTCAAGGTTATACCATCATGTAACTTGGTCTACCTGCAGATACTATGCTTTAGTGTAAGAAAGCGTGCAATTATTGATTACTAGTGTAAACGCACATCTGATCTACCAATGTTATCAGACCACGTTGGACGAGTTGAAAGAAGAGACTAGCTCTAAAGCGGGTTTAAGCCAATTAGAAGCGTCTGGATAAGTCGTCGATGCAAACATCTCTCTGTGATCGAAACAACATACGGTGCTCCTACCGTACAGCATATGCCAAGAGGCGCCAGCAAGATCGCTCGCATTTAAGCCAGTGTGGATAAATAGGGCCGCTATCCTCCGCGCTGTGTTTGCCTCCCGCGTCTGCAGGTCTACTGTACATCCACTATGGATATCTCGCCACGAAGCCTACAGACACAGGTGAGGGAGATGCTCTCCAATCAAGGCTGGGAAATTCGCGTCTTTGAGCGTCCCAAAATCGAACGCATAGGCGTTGAGGCAGGAGGTGGCACAGGTGAGCAGACAAAGTCCTCGCTGAGTACTAGTAACCTGATTTTCGGGCGGTAGTGCCTTATCAGGAAAGAAAGAAGCGGCGGCAGCACAGCAGGAGAGGTAATGCAGAACGCGTTGTCCCAGAGGCTACGAATCTTTCAAGAGTAGGAGCAGTAACGCATTGCTCAAGAGGGACTCAGGACAGCAGCAAATTGTCAAAGGTCTTGACCAACGGAGACCGCACTGTTATCAGAAGGGCCGGCCAAGACAGATCTAGAGAGAGCTCGGACGTGCAAACTTACCCAAGGGCGATGTCTGTTGTTCCCAAACAGCCAGTGGGTTTCAGAGCGATGATCGGATACAGCTTGAAGCAGAGATATCTTCGGCTATTTCATTAGGACTAGTGTGCTGCAAACTAGAAACACGGGAGTCTTGCGTTGCTCTAAGCGCTCCTCCTAGTATCACAAAGCTATATTGTCTCTATGATAATTAATAAAAAGGAATGTATCGGTGTCTAGGCTTATGATAGACCACCGTGAGACAGATTCTGTGCAGTCACTACATCCCACGCATTGAGTGGACTCGTGTCGCCAAGAAACATGTGATGACGCCTGATGCGAAAGGATTGGGAGAGCGGCCCTTGACGTAATTCAACAGAACAAGGCGGGTCCATACATTTTAACAAGCACCGATAACCGACCACGTGTCAAGCAATGCCACAATGCTACAATGTCGCAACGCTACATTACTAGTCTTCTTTGCGTTCTTGCATTGCGCCAGAACAGCTTATCATAGTCCTTGTTGGGCGGGTCGTACTCAGTCTGTGGATAAAGCTGGACTCGCTCGCCACTGAGAAGCTCCGAGGCCCGCTATCGAATTGCACGGCGGCATTCTCCAGCACATGGATCCAGCTTAGATTACAAGGTAACATGTTTGTTGGTTCGTTTGTTGGTATGGAAGTTCCGGGGAAGAAAACGTGATGGTTCGTCAACACTGTGCACTTGCATAATTTGACTGACCCGGTCCGGTGACAGACCCTGTCTAGCAGGCGAGGAATGGCTGCAACACGAACAGGGTAAGCAAAAAGCTCAAATCACACATTTAGCACATGGGCAAGTGCGAACACTGTAACCACGTGGCATAGATCACATGATATTCCATTGTAGCAGGCACTGCCCGGTGTGGGCAAGTGCACTTACCTCTGAGCTGAGGGCTCCTGTAGACGAACATCATAACATCACAACACGAGAACAGATAGCAATACAAGCGTTGACCCGCAGCACCCACTTGACACTGCTCACGCAGTTACAGAATTCGACACGCGCACGTGTTGCTTTGATATCCATTGAGCAATCACTGGCTGCATTGTCCTTAGCATCTGTTCGGCTGCAGTTGCTGACCGAAGCGCTGGATCGTTCGCAACTTCTGGGATCTGACAGATCAGATCACGCGCAGTCTGCGCAACCGTAGGCGGACTCATCTTGCGAGTCTCCTCTGATACGGGCCTGGCGAAGTGCCTGTGTTGCAGAGGCGGCCCTGCGTAGGTAGTGACGATTGACAGCACTTGTCTCTACACTTTGTGCTTGAACCGTGTGCTGTAGGCTTTGTTGTCTCCGCTTGGATGCTTGTAGAGATAGTGCTCTAGCGTGGTGCTGGTGAAGTCTTTTGCATTGTTATGCACGTGATCAAGTACGGCCTGCTGGAGGGCGTGGGACTTACCGTCAGCATTGTCGCTATACTTTGCTCGCAGCGCAGGGACTAGGTCTTTTCGCAGTGCAGGCTTATTGTTGTCGCGCTCTGAGACCTTTTTAGGTTCCGCATTCGCCCACAAAGCGACGTAAGACATCACGATGCTTATTAGCTTTCCTTCTTGCTTGATGAAATGGCGTCCTAGTTCTCAAAGAACCATTTAATACAACCTGGTGTATGCAACATCATCTGCATCTAGGAAGAAGTCTTGTTGACGTGTGTCTAAGGAACAAGGGTCTACGCCAGGCTTAAGGCCAGGATAGAACAGTGCCTGCACCTCGTGTACAGTCCGCACGCGCAGTAGGTCGGCTAGCTTGTTCTAGTCCGCTATCTCAACGTCCAGGCCATGCTAGTCTTAGAAGTCTAACGTGATTTTTATTACCTTGTCTATTGCAGAAAACTAATACTAGGCTGTTGCTTGGCGTAGATGTATAGAGGGAAGTGTTAACAGGCATACCTATAAGGCAATAACTAGCAGGCTAGTAAGCTACTTTTGCTGATGATAAACCGGTAAACGTCACGGACGAGTTTGGTCTGGATGAGATCAGCCGACAAAACAGCAACAGGTATTCCTTAGCACACACCTCTTCTGGGTCTGGAAGATTGACTCAAATCATCAGCTGGAATAGCGCATTCAGGAAACCGTTATTCTCCTCTGCCCAGCACACATCTCCGAAGGCACTTAGATGGTCGTCCACGATGCTGTCGACATCTTTCTCAAACATCTTGCTGTCCTCGCGGTGGAGACGCATCATTGCCAGTGGAGGGCTCTTATGCCAAAGCCTAGATCGACGAGACTCGCCACCTTCGAGTCGATATTGTGTCTGTGTTGTGTGTGCGCCTTCCTGTGGCAGGTACTCACACACCTTGACCATGAAGCGTGGCATCCGATCCTGGCCGCAAGTCATCGTCAGATCAAGCGAGCCATTTTCCCATCGCGAAACGTGCTGTGCTCCATAAGGATGGACGGGATGAAAGAGCTAGACATTCCGGCCAGTGTCACGGCACCCGGATTCCTCATCGGTATAGTAGTTTCGACGGCAGGCCGCAGCGGTTTTGATGACGGTGGGGTCCTCTGCTGCCAATTGTTATCTTCACTTCCTGAAACCACGACTAAGCAATCGCGAGGCGCTTTGCAAGGCTCGTCCTTAAATGACGAGCGAGGACTTGTGCAGCAACATACAGCTTGGGATTCCTTGCTGAAAGTTGCGAGGACAGCAGATCTACCTGAGACTTGATGCAACCCGGAGCTGTGCTCGCATTCGTCCTTGTCGTAATCTGCGTGTTTGGGTTGCTGACAACGGTCACCAGTGTAACTGGAAAGGATCTGGACAGAGCCAGCGGCCGGGCTACACGTGGGACAAACTTTACTGGTCTGGAGGAGCCGTGAGAGGTTCATGTGAAAGCTGAGCTGCGGAATTTGTACTCGTACACATCTTTTCTCGCGCTTCGTCAGCCCGAACGAGGCGGTTTTGAATACTGGAGGGAGCCATGAATTTCCCAAGAAAGTCTTCGTAGTCGACTTTCGAATGGAGATTCCGAGTGGAGAGCATACAACAGGACCGCTGTCGATGGAGGATATTACCCATGCCAAGTGTATTGGGGAAATCCTGCATGGGAACGTTACGCGAAGAGAGGAGCGCCCCACATTCGCCGGTGTGCAAGAGAAGCGCAGAACAGTCAGTCCAAATCCTATTAGACTCAGACCGTCAGCAATGTTCTGGTAGCCTTGGTGGCCTATACGTCCGAGCGGTCGATGAAACCCAACAATCATATGTTGAGCATCCTGCAGTAGCTTCTTTCGCGTATATGGTAATTTTGATTTCCTTCTTCCACAGAGAAGCTCTCCCATCCTCCATTCCTGATGTCACAATGCCACATTGTCATGCGTGTATCTGGCTGGCTGGGAGGCCCCGTTCTTATGGCCCGTGCCTGGCCCCATGCGTGATCAAACACGCGGGCTACTATCACCGGTTTGCCCTCGACTGCTCCCTGCGGTCGCATGTCACACCATCTGAAAAGCAATCCCGCACCAAATTTAGCCTCTTTTGCCCGCGATACCCCAACTCCCCATGCGCGGTTCGGTATAAGTAACAGTGGGTAAGAACGTCAACTTTTGCCGAAGTTTCTAGAACTGAGTTCTTGACGTATATCACTTTAGTGGCAGCATCGCTGGTGAGGTTCTGTGAGCACATATTGCATGCGTGAGAGAACGCGTGAATGAAAGATAGGTATAGTACGTTGTGTCTTACTAAGACGTCCTATGCAAGACCATCCATGGAATACGAAGCAGTATGCCAATTATAACATCTACAAATTATGTGCTAGATAATCGCTTTTGTTCCTTACAACCACGAGTGTAGTATACCTGTTCGCGAATCTTCTTGACATCTTCTACAGGCCACAAGATATCAAGTTCGGCCTTGTAGACAAAGTTCACGAACACAAATGAACTTTTGACTGGGAGAGCCCCCGGAGAGAACTCCATTAAAGAAGGTACCAATCTTGTTAGTATTTGTTGCTTGCGTACAGGTCGAGGCGCATAGTTGAGGCTGCCTCGTGTGACATGTTGCGTCCGTACAGCAGAAGCTCGAGCAGCAGTCGGCATCTTGCACTATTATGCGAGAGGAATCGTTTCGGTAGCCCTCCAATGAAAATGTAGTGGCAACGGAATCGCTGCGAGAGGAGCGCGTCGGAGTGACAAGTCGCTCGGCCGCCTTGTCCTGTCGCACCTGTCAGACAGATATGGGAGTAACAAAGAGCTGGAAATGATGGTAAACATCCTCAAGATGAACTTGAACGTCCCAATCCAGTAAGAAAAGTAGCTGATTCTCCATAAGGTTGACCTCCACAATGGAGAAGCGGAAGTTGTCGTAACCGTTCACAATGCTGTACTGGGCCCAGCTCTTGTTCAAAGGAGCAGAGTCATTGAGAGTTTTAGACGCAAGGATGAGTGAGGCAAGGAAGATGCGGTGGGGACTGCTCTTGGCGCTTCTGACGATTCGATAAAGACGAGACCGGAGGCGGGACAGGTAGATCAGGCTGGCCATAAGAGTAGGAACCTGAACTTGAGAATGCTTCACGAGGGCTGAGATGAAGTCTTCGACGGATGGAATGCAAGGGTCCCGGACTTGCACGGGGAACGAAGTCGGTGATGTAGGAGGAAGGCTCTTGTCCAGGGATGGTTCGCATGTGATGACCTCCTTAGCTTGCTTCGCAAGATAAAGAATCATTTGTTTAGACACAGGCTACTGGAGGAAGTGATAGAATGCAGCACTATTCTCCTTTCCAGGGTCTCTTGAGTAAGGCATGGCGATAGGCAGATGAGGTAACATCGACCGGGTGGGTCGCAGTGCTGGCGCTACAAAAGGTCAAAGACGGTATTTATAGTTCCCAACACTTGGTCGTTTGCTGCCATATATCGATATTTTCATTCCCCCTGTGGGTACGGTCGTCTACGAGTGGTCAACTTGGCCATCCTCAAGCGGCTGAATGCCTTGCGACGTCAGCTTAAATGATTCGGTGACTTCTCTGGTCCAACGATTCTAGCTGCAATGAACTGGAGACACATACAGGAGTTGACCGATCAACAAAGCGTGGGTGCGTGGCGACCAAAAAAGGGAGCTGCGACTGTTGATAGGTCACACTCAGACTACTCAAGATGCCAGCTGCACGCCACACTGGTAGATGACCCAAAACTGAACAAGTTCTTGTCGGTAAGAGGACCGCTGGACGGCTTTCACTTCACACAGCCTGCACGTGGCACTGGCCAAGCGCATATCAGCATCGAGCTTGACACACCCATGCATGATCCAACCACGCATGTTTGAGGCGCTGGACAACCAAAACTACTTGCTCTGCACGGCTGCCACAGTGGGTCACTGCTGCAATTGGGATTACATACCCTGCTCCATGATCCGTGCGTGCTTGCAACCACGGCAGATCCGATCAAGCGATGACATGTCCCTGGTGGGCCGACAGCGCATCAGTGCATAAGATTGGGAGTTTCAAAGCTCTGACGGACAGCGAGCAGGTCTGGACAGAGAGCCGAGTCTGTTCCTAGTTATTGGGCCTGTCGCGTCTTGTAGCGCCGAAGACACAATCACGCATCCTTATCTGACGGTAATGCAAGGAGCACACAAACGAGCGACAGCGTAGGTCAATATCATCAAACAAAAAGCAGAGACAGGGCGTTCAGTGAAACCCTGCATCCACTTGGTATTAGCGATTGGACCTTGTCTTCTGGCGCGATCTGCAGTATCTCTACGGTCGTTGGGCAAATAAGTCGCAGGATTGGAATCCGCTATAAAAGATAATGTTGCGGTGCAAGTCGGCCCTACAGGCCTTGATCGTCACTCCTGTGACTCTCCTGGACTAGCACGTCTCAGAGCATGTATATATTGACGCTTCCTAGCTAGCAAGTAACACAAGCGCAGTTTTCCATCATCTTCAGCAGCTGCTTACGCTGCAACAGATAAGACTGAAGCACCAGGGAGTAAGGAGACAGCCGTCGCTTGCATAACACCATTTTTACCATTCCTTTCCCCCGGTCCTGCTTCAAGGGAGGCTTTCGCACCTGCAGTGATGGGCGAACAACTGAAAATTCGCTTCGAAGAGCAAGTGCCTGAGGCGAGCGCGATAGCATTCTGCTCGTTCGCATCCAATAAGGATTATTCATGGTCATTCACTGTCTCAGATGGGATCACAATTCATTTCGAGAAGCCGCATTCCGGCGAGCGTCAAACATTGCTCAGTCTGATCAAGGGTCACTTGGGCGGTCTTGTTACACAACTCGGCAAATCACCAGTGCAGTCTCTGCACAACGTCTCAGAACCGAACGATCTCGAAGTAAAAATTCCAGGCCAACGATCTGCGGAACCAGTGGAAAGAGTTACGAGGTTAGACATGCAGCATTTCTGCGGGAACATCCAGTATGTGATAGCAATTGGACTCCAACATACCGATTCAAAATGTGCACTAGTGTATCCGAAGCAGCTGTGGGTAAGGATGCCTACAAAAGCTATTCAACGGCATAACACTAGGGGCTAGCTCTGAACCACCCAGAAAAGACAGCTTATTCACGGGTGAGATATGTTGTTAAGTAGTGGAAATGACGAAAGCTTTTGGGAGATTGTTATGAACGACTTTGTCTATTGTTTATGCATGCCCTGCAAAGAGCGGGCATTACGATGACCACAGCTATATCCTGGCTCGACATTTCTCGTCTTGTAATTTCTTTACAATTCAATGCTTGTTGTAGGCGTACGGAAAGGCTGATCACGAAGCAAAGTTTGTATCATTATCAGCCAGCTATTATATGTGATGTATGGGTTTCTTTACACTGGGACGGATAGAGGGTAATCGCCTCGGCGGCCCCAGAGCTTGTTACGATGAAGCAAAGCGAAAAATCGAGGACTTCGCATTCAGGATGATTGTCAAAAAAACTTTGGTTGTAATGAGGATGTTTCTGTGAACGCGGGTTACGACATGCTGAGTCAGAGAAAGAACTACTGCGTTTGATGCCTAATACCTGCCGACTCACAAGTTTTACGACGTAGTCATAATGTGTAACTGCGTGAGCAGTGTCAAGTGAGTGCTGCGGGTCAACGCTTGTATTGCTATCTGTTGTCGTGTTGTGATGTTATGATGATTGTCTACAGGAGCCCTCAGCTCAGAGGTAAGTGCACTTGCCCACACCGGGCAGTGCCTGCTACAATAGAATATCATGTGATCCATGCCACGTGGTTACATAATGTCACATTTTATCAGTGACAATGTCACAGTATTACAACGCCACACCGTCGGTGGCGACAAATACAGCGGCCAATAGTAATGTGACATGTTTCCGCAACCCCTATGTGCTCTGACACGATATGCAACTAGTCAATGCTTGTGGCCTGTGCACTCAGACCTCAACTGCGAGAAGCAAGAGCACGCAGGGGTCTACAGTCGAGCTACTCGAAGTTAGGGAAGTCAGACGTACAAGCAGAACTTGGGATAAGCAAGAAAAGATCTTCCTTGTACCAACTAGCTTTGCGCCGAATGCATGTCATATTGCTCCTGAGAGTAGCGAGTCTCTTTCCAATGGATTTGTAGCTGACTTTCCTTGTAGTGAGTCATTAGATGCCTACCCCGCTGATCATCCGCTCTCTCACTGATGATATTCAGAAACAACGCGCCACTGAACTGCAGCAACGGGCAGGAACCTCATCAATTTCTATGTTACTGAAACTGAATCGTAGTGGGAAGATAAAATGATCAAAGAACTTTGCGACTAATTAGTCTGGTATGTTGCCTCGAAGACGATCTGAGGATACTGAATTATAAGACATATCAGCAAGATCCTGTCATTACTGAGTAATCAGCTGCTTACACGCGAGACGCGGCTTAAAATTTGCGATCTCTGTCTCCCCATCTCTGCTGTTTGTCAACATCGTTGCGAGATAGCGTCTTCGCGGCAGATACCCCACCGGCACTCGCGTTTGGTCTGTGACGCGAGACGGCGGGGGAGAACCCTTGCTTGGCGTTCTGGCCCACGTCGCAGTCACTCACATGCAGGGTGGTCTTGTTGAGATGACCGCCCGCGCCGCCTTGATACAATGTCTGCCCCATGGATTGCCTGGGACTTCGGCACTAGATGAAATCTCGATGCGGTAGAGGCCAGGAAGCTACTTATAATATACGCTTTTCTGGTCTGAGTATCCCAACCCCTTGTATAGTAGTCATGTACTGCTGGACCTGGCCCGGCGTTGGAGCGACAAAGCACCGAATTCAACTAAATAAGTATCCAAACAACTCAGAATTTCATTGCTATGTAATATGGATAGCATAGCCTGCAACTACTTTGATCCGTCTTCTGCTGCACAAAACAAGACTTTGACACACAGATTACACGGCAAGAAGGACAAGAAACGGCGAAACACCGTAGAACTTTCCCTCTTAATCTTCTCGTAAAGATGCGGCACGGAATGAATTGCGGCTATGACTTTGGCGTTGTCGAGGTGTCTGAGATGCTCATATTCTAATGTTTCTGTGGACTTTACGTCGTTGATAAAGCCTGTTATTGTCTGGGATCGAAGGATGTTGACTTTTATGGATATGCTCTTGTTAGATACCGTGACTTTGACAACATGGTACTGGACGATATCCTACGAGGTATGAGAGCCGTCTTTTTGTTGGAAAGGAAACACACATACTTGGCATTCTTCTTTGTCTAGAGAGTCCATCGTGGTGATAGTGATGTAGGAGCTTATAAACAGATTTGGAGCGTGCTGATTTGAGATGGCAGAGCTGCAAAATAGAGAAAATTTTAGGCGCACGAGGATCGTAGATGACAGAAACTTGCTCGGCGTCAATATAAATCTGTGCTGACACAGCTCATCCTGTTGGTTGCCTAAACAGGATTCTTGAACATAAATTAGCTCTCGCTTCTCCCTGACCGTAGGAATGGCAGCGACCGCAGTGGGAAGAGCTGGGATGGGTCTAGGTCTTCTGATTGACCCGATTCCACACCCCTGCAATGCGCAGGTCTCTCCCTTGACCAACAGTACTAGAAACGATTTGGTGCATGGAGTCAGTCACACCATCCTGAGGGCTTGCATATCGCAGTCGTATAGCGAGTCATGACTCCTTGACGATCGCAGACGATGCTTCACAGCCGTCTACATTGGCATAATTGGCCGATTCGTGCATTGCCTAGGTGCGCGCTCCACCTGTGTATGGGGTGAGACATCGGGTTAGGATCTAGCGCGGCAGGTAGTTGCCATTGGCTCACAACATAGCGGCACAACTCTCTTCATTAGTACTAGTAAGAGTGACAAGATTGGTGCTTACGTGCAGTGATAATGGACCGGCCGCTATTCAATACCTGAGGTTCAGATACATTGATCATGTACTGCAATTCCTGCACTTACAATCGCATCTACGTGACATATAGTATCAATGTTAAGCTACTTATTCACCTTACACTACTGTTCTCAAATGCTCAATCGCTTATCAACGCCCTGCTTTGGATCGGCTGTTTATCATAAAAAAGCTGAAAGAGCTAGCAGCTACTGCTTCCGGTTCATTTCTTGCGAGATCATTCTTCTTTTCTCTGTTAGCTAAGGTTGTCAGGGCGGTAATGTTGGAGGCTAGGTCATGTGTAACATCTTCCTAGTCATGTTCAAAGCTTTTGAATCATGTTCTGGCCCTTTCAAGTGCCTCATACTATTCGTTTATACTGCTGTAGTTGTCGCAAGCTGTGCTTGTACGAGTTTCCTCTGACTTCCTCCCTATGTCGCTTACTTTAAGCGGAAGCGGCCCTCGCCAAAACTCTTGACGTTGGTTTGGCAATCTTAAACTTCTTAGCTATGCTGTCGAGGGCTTATGTAGTGCTTTCATTCACACCCAGCATTTAATGCAAGAGACGAGTTCCTCTTTGAGAACTGATGGAAATGCAGAGCTACGTGAATCAGCATTGACTTCCTGAAAACCGAAGATCTACTTACCGTACAATGCTGCCCTGCCGATTGCAAGCCCGACAAAAGATTACTCTACGTTCAGGTTTTGCTCCGTAAAAGAATAAAGGATGCTGATGAAACCCCACACAGTATTAAAATAATCTTTTGCCTTGTCTTCCCAGTAGTCGGATTGATCTTTGGGAACTGTTATGGTAGTCAGTATTGATGGACATGGACTGAAACTTGTCTGGCAGATCATCTCTGATCTCTCTTAGACGTTTGTTCAATTGGTAGTATTTCGTCTCTGGATTCCAGGGGCTTTTCCGATCTGCCAGCGTTAGAGATACATGGCAGTTCGACTGCCGTTTCGCATGCATACCTTCTCCCTCTTTCGTTGATCTACCTCATCACGCCGTTAAGGTGATGTAGTGCAAGCATCCAGCGGCCCAGCATACCGTCATCTCGACGATCTTCCTATTCACACTCAGGGTTTTGTCCACCATCACGCTGCAGATATCTGTCACGTATCATCTGGCGCCGCTTCGCATATTCTTCATCAGCTTCTCCAAGCAGTCCAGTCCTGACGGTACGACCACAGATGAAGTCTTGTCGCTACAAGGGATTTGCACCCTATGCAGGCCTTTCAACGAGCCCCGCTAGGGCAACAGCCGACATCTCTTTGACCTGACGTCGTAAATTTCAAGCACTAACTAGAACACCATCCCAATTCCACTTTTCATATGATGTGTATGGCTCCGGCGAGGCAGATTTCCCTCTTGCAATGCGTTGATGGCGGACGTCTATCTTCGTTGGCCGGCGTTCTGAGCGGCTGAAGCGAGTCGTAGACTCAGGCGCCGTCGAGACTCATGCTCACCGACAAAAATGGATCCCGGTGTTCTGTAGTAGTCAGCAAATTCTGAATCGGAAGGTCATGACCACTAGACATGGAAATCGCGAGTAGTTCGCTCGGTTCTCAATCTCACCACCACAGACATTCATGCAGGTAAGCGGAGATCTGGCAAGATCTGGATCTCAAGTCGCTACAAGTGTTATGAGCAATGGATGATTCAGTATGACCAAGTCACTCTTCGAGGGCAACGCGTGTTTCGCTACATTGTGATGTCGCCGGCTGCGTGGTCATTACGGACGGCGGGTCATCGAGCGTTTGAGCTATCTTGGCTACCGGGGAGCAGGCTGATAACCCGTCGCGTTCGCGTTGTCGCTTCGAAGAGCTGGAATGCTTTGGGCTTTGGTCCTGCTGCAGTCAGATTAGAGTAAATGCGCGTTGTGGACGCCTCGGAGCCGCTTTCTGAGGCGCGAGCTTTCACTACCTGGCTGGAGTCAGCCTCCGTCGCATGTCCTTGGCGTCGTCAGAAACTACGCAGTGATCGAATGAAAGGGCGCTCAATGGAACTGGCCCATCTGTATTGCGTGTGTGCTTGTTAGACCTGTCTTGTGTGGGGCAATGGCCATGTCGAAACCGAAAGTGATTGAAGGGACATCGAGTTTGGCGTGACTGGGCTGTGCTCTTCAGACATGCCTAGTGTGTGGGCTTTGGCATAATGTCCAAGCTTGCAGATGGAAGCTCAAGCGCCGTCCGCACATTCGGAGCGATTAACTTTCACTGCGGTCCAATCGCAGCCTCTCGCTGGCAAGCGCGCAAGCAGCGCTGAAATTCTTGCGACGTCCAAGATCGTGTGATTCTGAACAATACCAACCACATCTTCTGCTGTTGTCTTCCTCAAGCCCAACAAATCTCCTATTCTTGCTTTAAAACAAGGCTGATGGCACCCCCGCACACAGATCGGCCGAAAGGCGCGCAGCGCGCAACACCGTCTGCGACCTGTCGCAAGCGGAGAGGCCAGGTCTGGCACAGAAATCAGCAGACACAGCCTAGCAGCCTCGATATGAGCTCTCGAGTCGCACAACCATCCTCAGTCAAGAGTAAAGCGATTACAAACAAGATGTGGAGGATTTCCAAGCTTCCACCCAAAGTTGAACATACGCCCAGCGGCTGGATATCACAATGGGCAGCATTGAACGACGAGGAAGAGGAGATCACGGGAGACGAGGGATCCTTCAAGACGCCCTTTGAGGGGATATATTCATCAAGAATGGTAGCTGTAGCCAAGTGTGATCAGAGTCTCAGCAGGCTCAAAGACTCCGTCTGGCGGCTGAAGAACATGGAAGAAGAAGATGAGATACCAGGAGATCCCGAGGATCTTTCGGCTCAAAGGATAACGATGGTCGAACGTCGCTGCGGGCTGCCGACCAATGGTCTTTGCACGCCACCGCAGTCTCCAGAGCCTCCAAGAGACTCCATCGAAGCTGCCTTTACCCACTGTCTTATCTTACCCCGGCCCAAGCACGTACTGGAAAACATGTCTAACGCACAGTAGCGGACGCGAAAGCTATTGAGAGAACGCGGAGGGGTACAGAGCAACATGTGCGGCGCCAGCCACAAGCCTCATGGATCATGTAACGGTACATCTAGAGAGCGCTTTCACAAGCTACGGGCGGGATGGTAGGAAGGGAACGATGGTTTGAGCGGGCAATAAGATCACCCATCTATCTACAGTCATTCACGAGGTGTCTGCGGGGCGTTCGTCGTGTCTGATCTGACAGCTCTTCTCAATTGAATACCTCCTACCTCAACAATATTTTGGTCAAACATCATAGCTTAACTTATACGTCTCTGCGCGCAGCACAATAAGCGATACGCTCTACGCTCGCAAAGGAACTAAATTGTAACAGATCTCTTGAGCTAGATGAAGCATTAGGGCAACAGAGAGGCCGAACTGTTCACCATGAGGTGAACGTAGCCCGCAACTAGTCTGTAAAATCGTCCGCTTCTGTGTATTACTCGTTTTCCTGCTAGTTGTACCGTCTGGGTTTCCTCTCTTCAATCGGCACTCGAAGAAACCTGGCCGATGCCGCTGTCTGTAGCTAAGGGTACAAAATCCATCCAATCATAATCTAGCGTGATAAATGACGCGGACTTCGGCGTTCCGAGCTGGCAAAGGATCCACTTACTTTAAATCGACCACAGCTCTGCTTAGATAATCGGCTTTGCATTCCCGCCTCCATGCTCTCATGACACGACGTCGCATCGATCCAGGGAACGCTTGCATCAAAGTCGGTTTCCGCTGTGGGCCTTGAATTTCCTAAACATGCAAAAGGAAGTTCCATGTCAACACCGTCAGTTGCAGATGCGGATTGCTGTCATAAAAGAACAACCACAGGCACGCCGAACCGCCACTCGTATAGATGATTGCGTTCGCTTGATGCACGACTGATAGCATGCTGTGACGGCTGCGCACAACAGCCCTGAATCCCTGTCGAGCTTGGACGCTGCATGTGGAGCACCTCACAAGCGAGCTGCATATCGTCGTACCCTGCCAACGCCAAGACGTCAGCCCACTCGCCGAAACACACTTGCTTACACAACGCACGTCCTGCCGACTTTGCATACCAATGTCCTCCGTGCGGTCTGAGCCACGAGAAGAAATCGACATTACAAAGGAAGAATACACAAGATACTTGGTTAGCAGACTTCGCTTCGTTCTGGCCCGAGCGCTGAAAGGTCTAAGCATCACACACGAACAGTTGCAAACTCTAGATCATCTTATCTAAAATGATCCTCAAGACACTAAACTTTCATGGGGGCACGTGTCTCTAAAAGAGGGCAATGATGCTATAGCCGAGGTGAACAGACGGTTGGTTGGAGAGGGCATCCGCGAGGTCGGCATTGAGAAGATTGGAGACCTCTTGGAAAAATTGATAAAGGACCTGCAGCGAAGTGAGTTTGTGGCATTCAGATGACGATCAATCACTGAACGCGTACAGGTAGCAAAGATTCCGGTGCATTGCCAAGCGCTGCTTCCGCTTCCCTACCTGCCGAAGAAAAGAGACGGTACGATCCAATCAGAGACCAGTGATGCATCGATCCGCCCTCTGCCAGGGATCTTCGTTCTCCTATCCTTAGTGGAACACAATGCCTGCCAGACCCCATCGAGCCTAGGCTGAACAATCACATCCGAGCCTCTTTGTTGCATGTCTTTCGTCCGTCGTTCGTCTTGTCGCTTCGACGCTAAGATAGATCTGGAAGGCTTCGCTAGGTGTAATCGCCTTCCGCGGGTGTTGAATTGTCTGCTCAGGCTGCAGGGCTCGTGAGATGTGATAACGTGACTCAAGAACTCGAAACCCGACATGTAGGGATACCGACGAAACATGTGTTGCACTGCCCTGGCAGCGCTGCGTGCATACTGTTCACACACGAGGCTGCTATTCAAACATATACAAATCATTGTGTCGACTGGTTCATATCTATTTACACCTCAGAACAATCAGTACTAACGCTAAGGTGTAGCACGCAAACCATTCCTGCATCAACATCATCAAACAATCGTGCAGTCCCGCTCGAGCTAATTTGCAACTCACCCGCGTGCGACAGCCATCTTCAGAAGTAGCGTCCACGGGCACCACATTGCCGCCGTTTTACCCTTTCAAGTATGCACAGCTACGTTAACGCCGCGGCTGACCCCTTTGATTGCTTATCGCCGTCTAAGGAGGAATGCACAGACTCTGCGCTATCATAGGGCCCCAGACGAGCGCTGACGGGGCTAGTTTTAGTTCAGAGCCGCGACTTCGACACTGTACCAATCGCCTTCATCTTGAGGCAGTTCAGAGGGCGAACCGCAACTGTCGTGATCGACACACGTCCGCAAACTCTCCCGTAACTTCCCTGTGCTTAAGTTCATAGAAAGTTATTCGAGTGCACATATGTGCAGACACGGTTCGGAGCAATCCGAAAAGCTACAATGGTGTGACACGCTCTGAGCAAGCACGTGGCAAGATCCTCCTCACAGCGATGTCTTCTCTGATACGCTAACGGCGAAGCGACATCGATGGCGCTTTCTAGCTGGTCAGGCTCACCATCCGAGGAGCCCAGATTTGCTGTGCCTCTTGCTAGACCACACTTACCGTTCGGCAGGTACCGTTAAGAGTATGATCCCCCTCGCTCACCGTTGCGTGCGGTGTTGAGTCTTTGCTTTAATCACTCTGAACACCTACCTCGTCGGCCACTGCAGGATGAACCGGCTTGCATACATCTTACCCACGTCGGCAGAGTGTGCTTCGCAGCCAAGAACGATACCCGTGGACCTTAGCGAAGAAAACATTCCTTTTGTAAAGGAGCAGCTGACTCGTATATTGAGAGTCGAGAAACGATCATTGGAATCAGAAGGAGAGCATGTTCCACGACCCAGTATCTTGTTCGCAAAATCGAAAAAGAAGTTCGCAGCTTATATCCGGGAGGTATTGTCGAGTAGAACGGCGATCTGGTCCTTGTTTTATATACGACTGCCCGCTCCCTTGTATCAAGCCGCAACCGTTCACGTAGAGGCCCACGTTCGCTGCATTACCCAGCGAAATGAGGGAGGTGAAGTGGTCTTTGAACTGACTAAAGAGACGAAAAACAAACTGGTTGAAGCGATTCGTTCAATACACGCTGTTTCGACCTGTAGCTGTTTGTCTGACAACCACGAAGAGGCAATGGGAAAGTTGGGCAAAGATCTTGATTACTTTGCTTACAACCCTACAATTTTGGTCTTGGCTGGGCTAAAAGACTTGGACGGTACCGGCAAGCTGCCAGCTGACAAGAGAGATGAAGCGGAAGACAGCCTAATGTATATACTGCCTCGCTCAGTGCTTCTGCCTTCCAAGACGCACAGCAGACCGCAATCCGATTCCTCCCGCGTGGAAGTTGGGACAACTTATGGCGACAACTTGCAGCAGATATGCCTTACCGACGAATTTGCAAGCTTCGTTATAGAGCAACCAATGCACCAGCTACCGCAGAATCCCTGGCCATTGCACGAGATCATGGCTACGCTACATTTGCCCCCAAACTTCATCACCGACGCACAGAACACTCTGGATCCTTGGTTTGCTACGACGGACCTCCAGTTGACCACATACTCCCAGACCTTTGTCTTCCCTCAGACCTTCCCTGGCGGCCAACAATCGCTACCGTTTCGAGCTAGCCTTTTGTTGCCTAGCGCAATCTGGAGCTCGAACAACGGGCGAATGCGGGATAGCTATGCAGCGCTTTCACCTAATCCTAGCCGTGTCATGTAGCTTAGATGAATGAGACTGCGTATTTGAGAGGAAGCAAGACTCCCGCCTTCTGTGGATCATGATGACAAGATATGTGACAAATCCAACTTCGTGAGCTGATTTCGTTGCACCGAAGGAGCTGTTAGCAAGTGGCAATAGTCCAGTCGCAGGCTAGGCTCAGGTATCCACAATTTCGGCAAGACTGAAATTCGACACCTTTGTGCCGTCGTACTGCCCACACGGAGATGATATCGCATTGTGTCGTTCAATACTATGCATGCACATCGCTGCCATCCGTAGGGCAGCACTGAGCGTGGGCAGTGCGTTGACATTGACCCGGCTTGAGGGAGGCATGCCTATTGGCGTAGACTGGTAGACTGGCAGAACGGCTCAAGACTAGGAGACCGCCCTGGCAACCGCAGCCGCCGTGCTTAGAGCGGCGGGTAGGCGCTTACATGCATCAGTGCAGTCAGAGCAGTGGCTCTGTGCGAGCCTGGCCGCCTTCGCTCCTTCGGCTGGCAAGCGCGTGCGCTCGCAGACCTTGTCGTTTCGAGCTTAGGCGGCTCACTCTCGTTCAGGCGGCTCACTCACGTTTGTCTTGAGTCGTGACATTGACGCCTTAACCACCTTTCGTCTCTGACATCTACCCAATAGCTTGGATCAGCCGCGCGAGGGCGCGATAAGCGGGCAGTCATAACACACACAGCCATTACCTGTCGCACGTCTTGCTAACGGCATTTGCCAGGCATTCCGACCGACGACGACGCCTGACTGAGCCTCCCTATCAGACGACATGGCCACCGGCAGCCAGGAGATATGACCAATTTCACGACCGTAAGATACATCGTACCAGACGGCAGCAGTGTCTCGGGTCACGAAACCTGCACCCTCGCCAGACCGTCTGCGCGACCTGCGATCCTGTATCTGGGCGCGCTGGCGGACCCACGCGTCGCAAGCAGCGAACCGCTTCGGACACGACTTGTACTCTTGATTGGACACGAGATAGACAGTAGGAGCAATGCATACAATGGTACTGGGAAAGCGTTCGACAGTTTTTTGCTTTCCTACCTTATCGGGCAGGTGCACAAGAGCGCCCGTCCGCTATGTGGTCGAATGCGAGAGCAAGATTGGTGTCATGGAGTAGACTTCAGTGCCAGCTGCACTTCTGCAGACTGTGGCCTATCTGGGTGTAGCATCTGACCGCTTCCAAACACCTGGCCTTGATCTCTCTGCAAACCACCTCAAGTGCTCTATTGTAGCGACATGCTTGAAGAAATTTGCACACAGAGACTGCGCACTGGACGATGTCACGCTCCTGGCAGTCTCTTAGACAAGGACTGAACATGGCGTTGCGCTCAGAATAGACAGTCAGTACCGCCGCCGCGGGACGTTTGTTGTGGCACCATGGCGAATAGAGCGATGGTGTCGCAGTGAGTGCAAGCAGTGCGGGAAGATTTGAGGATTGAACTGAGGTTGTATTGTGCGAAGCTACGAAGAGTATGTATACATGGGTAGCTGTAAACAACGCTAGTGCAGGAGAGGCAGCCTCGTCTCACCAGAGGTGAGGGGTAACTGCACGTGAGGCAGGAGATGCCCTCAACCGTGACAGATGGGGTGTAGGGTATGCACACTATGAATCGCTAGCGCCTACCAACGTTCCTATTGTTGGCTGAGAAGCTACGCATGATCATGACAAGCCAGAGTCCACCTAAGACGTAGTGGTGCGTGAGTGGGATGCGCAGATTGCTAGAGGGTGAGCGGTTTGAATCATGTGTGTGCGTGGGGAGACATCCTCGTCCCCGACCGGATTGGGTTGCTTGACGGCCCACTAAACCATTTGGCCGCAAATTCACGCCGGACACCTCGAGTTCATCTCAACCAGCATTGCTTCACAGTGCCAACAAACGAAAGGGTTTAGGAGGTAAGGTGAAAAGGTGGATGGAGAAACACGCCGACTTGATCATCGAGCTACGACACAAAGGGAACAGTTGACACGAAGCAGCAGATGTAGTCCAATCCTGCTGCAAATAGTAGCATGTGGGCATTATCTTAAGATGATAAAATACATTTTGCCCAGATATTTGCCAACAGCTGCGACCACTGATGAAGCTCATAAGATATCACGTGACAGTGCAGGCTCAGCATGGTGTTCGATCACGTGATAAGGCGGGGCAATTTTCGCATGCTCGAGACTCATCACGGTTACACGTGCGCATCATCAGCAAGCTCAGTTCACATGCGTTGACACAAATCTGCGCTACGATCCAAGCACGTAAATGCTTGACGCTGGCAACAATTTACCTATACGGCTCCTTGAGCCCAACGGTCTCCACAATATCCCACATTCGGCCGCTTACCAACGTTGGGCTCCTATACAGCGCACCCTAGTACTTGTGTTTCCTCACGACAGGTTTCTAAACGTGAATCTCATAATATTCTCGGACGCACTGTGCCCCGCTCTACATTTTCAATTGCAATTTAGGTCCTGCCGCCACTAGACTTGCACAAACACAAACGTCGACGCGTTCTTGCCGACTTTCAGATCGCCTGGTGCTGATCGTCACGATTTGGCAGTTCCAAATCAATGGTAAGTGATACTTTCTCAAGTTAGTCCATCGCTAATCGCTTACAGGCCTTTGACGTAAGCCAAGTGCGTTCCCCTAGCGACAAGGATTTCACCAATGTCAAGCAGAACGGAGTGACGATGGTGGTAGGTCGTGGTCAAATGGTGGAGTGGAGAGATAGCGATGTCACTGTATTTGAGGGAAAAGCAGGTACGCCACTCTCTGGACACAAAAGTGGAATATTGGAGGTGTCGGAAGGATGGACGCTATGGGTCGTAGCAGGGAAATTTCTCGAGAGTTAACGATCTATTACTACACAGAGGTCGTGTAAAGCTTTTTCTGAATTGGGTAGCCTTCAGTGACGTTCATCGTCAAGTTGATTGTGCCTTTCAGCTTTGACAAGGTCATTGATACACATTGCGTCAGGCTCCGTCCTGTCGCCATCTCAGTCGCCCTTACGCGAGACGTTTCGATTGCCTTCATTATCTCTGTTCCAAACACTGCAGCAATGACCTCATCTGAGACGCCGCACATCGTGTGCTTACCTTCAGTGGTTTCCACTAATCCACTTGGATGCAGGACCTGAAGGCTGTCTGTTGTCCAGCTGACTCTCACCTGGAAGAGTGCCATAGCAAGCTCTTCGACACTTTCTTCACGAATCTCCACCGACATGAAACATTCCACCGATAAATCTTCTGGCCATCTTGGCATCCACATTGTTACTGCTCGTTTGTCTTTCAGCTCCGTCCTTGCAATCTTGTCCATTAGATGTGCTCCAAAGACATTCTCGATTCCGCCTGATTCAGCGTGATTGAACTCATACCAATCTTGTTTATTGGACAACAGCTGCCCAGAAGTCTGCATACCGCCTGTTGATTGGGCCTTGGGCTTTGCTGGGTCTCTCAGCTCAGCAAGAAGCCTTTTGACGCATAGGGGTATCCCCTCTGCCGATGCAGATATAGTCCGGATCCTCTCAAGAATACTCTTAAGAGTAATGGCCCTTGTGGAATAGATTTGGTTCTGCGACAAAGCAATCACACACAAGGTGTGATAGTCAAGATCAATGCTGCGAACTATGTTGAGAAATTTGTGCTGTTTGAGCGCAGCTGCTGGTAGCTCGGGCTTCTTCGCGTCTCCCATCACTTTCTCAAAGCGCACCAAATGTGTCTTCTGAAAGTAGGGCGACATGTTGAGATTGCCTTGGGTTTTTGATATTTCCAATAAACACGAGTCAGCATCTTTGAACCCGTTTCGTCGCCCTGACCGCTTCAGTTGAGCTGGCATTGTGCGGAAAGTGTGAGGTCAAGCGTAAAGCAAAGCGTGAGGTAAAGCGTGAGTAGAGGGGTTAAATTATGAGGTAGAGCGTGAAGTTGAGCGTGAAGTAGAGCGTGAAGTTGAGCGCGAAGTAGAGCGTGAGGTAGAGCGCGAGGTCGAGCGTGAGGTAGAGCGTGAGGTAGAGCGTGAGGTGGAGCGTGAGGTAGAGCGTGAGGTAGAGCGTGAGGTGGAGCGTGAG
>JAFISE010000109.1:68674-85793 GCA_022560025.1 Stagonosporopsis chrysanthemi | reverse complement strand
AGGTAGAGCGTGAGGTAGAGCGTGAGGTAGAGCGTGAGGTAGAGCGTGAGGTAGAGCGTGAGGTAGAGCGTGAGGTAGAGCGTGAGGTAGAGCGTGAGGTAGAGCGTGAGGTAGAGCGTGAGGTAGAGCGTGAGGTAGAGCGTGAGGTAGAGCGTGAGTTGGTCAGCACTAGCCAGAAGTGCGAAGTGGGGCTAAAAGCACTATGCCTGCTCTGTTGGCAAGCCTAACCCTAAATAAATCTAGTGTATGAATTCGTGATCCTATATGCCTACCAAGGGCTGTGGTTGAGATGCCTGCATCCTACCGCTATCTGGGCACGTTTGATATGTCCTTGATTGGTTTTTAAGACGTCCCGTTCGATTGAGGTTTACAAAACCTTTTGCGCTCCGCAATGCACATTCACCGTACCTTCAGGCGTAGATTTAGGATGTGTTCCACATACAACAAAGTCAATCTTGCCTACACTCTAGAGGTTCCGACAGCGATAGGAACAAGCTGAACGGAGTTAAAAATGGCTCTTCTACCAGGCGCTGAATGACCGAGGATCAACAAACAGTGAGCGCACAGTGCATTGTTTGTTGTATCTATTTCTAGCACAGAATACTGTCCAAATTAATTCTGGCAAACGTGTGCCATTGACGCTAGTGTTTGGGCGTTTGGTATGATTCGATGGCAGATGTTCATATGCGCTCATTGGTAAGGAGGAAGGAACCTTAGCTCGAGTGTTTGTTCATCTTCGCAAGACACTGTTACAACATCGACAACTGAGGCTGAGCTGCTTGCTCTCTCTCAGGTAGCAAAGGAGGCACTCTTCATCTCGAGACTCCTGCGCGAACTCCAGATTAATCTGGACACACGCACTGTGACTATCCAGTGTGATAACAAACAAACCATCCGCCTGGTGGCCAAAGAGGTCTCCCGCCTTCACACCAAACTTCGCCATATGGATATCCACAATCACTGGATCAGACAAGAGGTCTCGGAAGGTAGGATCAGGGTGGAATACGTACAGTCCGAGAGCATTATTGCCGACGGACTCACAAAGGTACTCCCGGGAAGTAAATGGGAAGGTTTCCTTCAACAACTTGGACTGGTCACGATTGAGACTAGAGAGGAAACGAATACCGTACCTCTTGAGGAGATTCAAGCGCAACTTGAGGACCTCACGATCGCATAGATACCAGCTTGGGAAAGAGTTCCAAGCTGAGGGGGTGTGTCAAATAGAACGAGCTGTGGTGAGGTCGGATCTGTACAATCGAGCAGGGACCACCTAGCTTGGCACACTACCTAGCAGATAGGCAATTCGGAAGCAGCTGAACTGTCGCAGTGAGTGCAAGCAGCGCGGGAAGATTTGAGGATTGAACTGAGGTTGTATTGTGCGAAGCTACGAACAGTATGTATACATGGGTAGCTGTAAACAGAGCTAGTGCAGGATGGGGAGCCGCATCTCACCAAAGGTGAGGCGCGGGTTGCCCATAAGGCAAGAGAGACTCCAAATCGTGACAAATCCAGACAGCCAATCAAACGTTGTAAGTCGACAATTCAGTGCAACCAACCTAACGCGATCATTCATGCACTTTCAAAAAGCGTAAACTGACGAGGTTGGCTTGCGCTCCCTCTTAAACCAAAAATCATCTATCTTATTCTCCTGTCTGCATACCAGGAAACCCCCATATGTACCTGGCGTCAAAGCAAGAGTACATCCCTCTTTTAACAATTAAAAAAAAACACAAGAGCATGTGGACGTGCAGCCTTCATTGCGGACCCATACCGTCTGCTATAGGTGGGGGCCGCGTACTATGGTATTATCCTGCACGCTTCTCCGCAGCAGATAGCCGTCATGAAATCGTACAGACTGACTCAAAGCTAGCCCTGCCTCCCATTTTTGGTACAACCGGCTCTTCTTGAGTTCTCCGGGAATATCCTTGCACCATTGATCTTCCTTGGAACGCAGTGCTAGAGGACACTGTTATGACTACCCTACAATTGGTTGGTACCAAGCTTCAACGTACGTGTCTGCTTGTCACAGCCAAGCTTGATACGCTTTTCCAATCTATTGTACCCTTCTTCGTTCACGCACACCTCCAAGACAAAACCCGCTACTATTTGGCTGTCGAATCCGCTGAGAGCTTCGCAAATACCATCAATTGGATACAGGTACCGAACTCTGAATAGCCTTGGTCCCTCAAAAAGAAAGCTGAACAGGTTGAGAGGACGAGACTGCAAAGCAGTAACTCCATGATTGCCACTGAGAAGACACCATTCGTTTGATTGAGTAGATTCCATGATGGATGTTGTCTTATGTATCATATCTAGAGTTTCTTGCCTAGAAAGCTGCAATTTCCCCTGAAACCTACAGCATGGTCTTTTCGATGGCGTGCATAGTTTGCAGGGATGTTTCTATGCCCAGACGAAGGCAGCGCCAATGTGAACCCTGAATTTGTGTGGCTCCTGCGCTTCAATATTGCGAGAGTACATCACTGGGTGCTCGGGATTCGTCCAGGGGGTTCCTCGGCAATACCGCTAGTTTATATGAGTCTGAAGATGAGTCTGAAGATGAGTCTGGACCTTTCTAGTCTAGCGTCATCGTTGAGGCTTGGGCGAGCCTAGGTTATCCGACATTGGGACATTGCGACATTGCGTTATCTGACTAATAAGCACTATCACTGTTATACAGTAGAACATCGGCGCACATTGTCCCCTTGCTAGGCCCCTGCAGCATGGCTGGAGCGAAAGGGGTTCTAATCACCAATCGCGCATTGTCCCGTCCACCCCATAAAACATGTTAAGCACCAGTGAGTCAGACACTCCAGAGCGAATAAATCGACTAGGAAGTTTGCTACGTTCTTCAGCGTTCAGTCAGCTCGCTTATGCCCTTGTATACAACTAAAGCCAACCAATATGGTCAAAAACCTTGCTTGTGCCCAGCTAGCCTGTCAGTATTGGTAACCAGCAGAACGTGGTACACTCCTGATTGGCTGACCCATGCGTAAAACTAATCAGAAGCGAGCCACAGCCTAGCGTACCAGACTCAGGCTCAGTACGTTTTGCTGGCCATTATAATCCCTGTTCACTTCAAGGCTGCACGTGTATTGGATGTTATCTAAACGTGAGATGGGTCATACGTCCAGGCCAACTTTGTTAGGATTGAGCTGAACCAGATTCATGTACGCGACATAACCTGATCTGCACCAGTTTCCAAGGTTGACCTATGACATTGCATGACACCCACACCCATCCACTATCGTGCCAAGAGGAGGACAAAGTGCTTTTACGGATCATGCCTGTCGAGATAACTACTGGAATAGTCATAGTACGGACTGTTCAGGATTCTGACTGTTCAGTGTCTGAATATAAATACTGTGGTTGAGCAGCTGGCTCTATCTTTCATTCTGTGTCACTTTGATTTCAAACTTCACAAACATGAGTCTTCTCACTACCAACACTCTCCATAGCTTGTACGTTGCAGCTAACGCTGAGGGAGCGCAAGAGCACGAAGCAGTCACATTCTGGGATCACCTCTGGCAGAAAGTCTACTTTCCTGAAGAACATTGGGTCATTGCCCAGCAAACTCCCCCCACTAGATCCGATAGGGACCGACGCAGAAGAATGGATACGGGTATCTTTTTGATCAATCCAGCCTCTCAGCGTCTCGAGATGATAGCTGCTATCGAAGGAAAGGGCAGCAGTGCTGGACCGAAAGAAATCGAACAAGTTGAGATACAAGCTCAAGACGCTTGCGAACAACGCTGTTTGTACGCAACAGGTGTTTGGGCGGTCACCTTTATTGGCACGAAGGCACGAGTGTGGCAATATACCAAGCTGCCGGTGCCCACTTGGACATCTGTCACTTGCGATCCAAGTGGTGAGGCAACACTCCAGAATTACATAGATGCGTCTGATGCTCTTCGTGCTCCAGAGCTCGACGCTGCATTCCGGAACATGAAAACATCAGTAACTCCTCAAGGACCTCATGTTCTGGGAAGTACCTCATCACCAAAACAGGCACAGCAGACGCAAAGGTACGTCAGAGGCGAGTAGCTCATTACCATATATTAATAAGAGATAGTGCGAACGACTGGAGCTACTCTGACGAGTACAAGAGATGGTATAGAACTTTGGCGAATGGTACGGTCGAGTGGAGTTGATGAGCAGCTCCGCAGTGCTTGATCAATCATAGTAGGATAGCGATATCGGACATTTCCTTTCCAAACCACCAAATACACCAGCCAATCATTTGTTTTGTCATGTACTTCTCGCTCCCTTCCATGTCCTGTAGCTGCCCGAGGCGTAAACGAATGCGAGACTTTGGGATCGAATGATCCTGCTCTTTACAATATTGGATCCAGAGAGGCTCTGTTATGCGAGAGCTGATAGCCTTGTCGAACCTGAACTCGCCCAATGTTCGAGTGCGGGTTTTGTAGTGCAGCAAAACACCAATGCAGAAGTCGCCTTCCATACATAGTTGAGCATAGATCACACCTTCGAGCGGCGCCTCAGAATAGATCCAGTTGCTACTGCGCAAGCAATACTTAGGTGGTGGTGTGCGGTAAGTAGGGAGTGCAGGCTTGCGCGCACCTGAGACTTCGTTCGAACCGTGCTCTGGAATGCCTCCCATACCTAGGTTAAATTGAGAGAAGCAGTCGCTGAGGAAAAGCGCGGCAGTTTTGCTGGATCCAATCTGGACGAGGTCCATGGACGCCTCAGGCGTGAGAGACGCGCCAAGCCAGTCATATCCATGTTTGGTTTCGATCTGTTGTATTTAGCATGATGTATCTGGTGTTGCTATTCAAGGGTGCACCCACCACCAGAGCTGAACTGCTGCAATTTTGAATAGGATGGTATGCCCACCAAATTGTCAGGATTTCTGCACTTTCGATGTGGAGATAGATCCATGTCGTATCCGCACCACACCTACTGTAAAGTGAGCGATCGCCGATGGGCCTTTGGTGAGCAATAATGTCGAGCACTCGATCCGCTTGCACTGCAATGGAGAAACCAATGGCATTCCTCAAATAAACATATCGAAGATAGATGTCATGAGACAATTTTGGGACGCGGAAGTTGGTTGGTCGAAGGGCCAAAACTTTGTAGGCATCGATTTTGGGACTCCAAAGAATATGACCGTATGTTGCGTCAGCACTGCAGATCCTTTGGATAAAGGATTCCTGGGAGCCATTAAGGACTGACAAAGCGCCAAAAACTCAATCACTGACCTTGTATTGAACACGTAGCTTATCCACAGGACCCCGGATAACGTAGATCCATTCACCTGATGTTTTTGTATCGATCTGTACCGTTGGGTAATAATGAATCCTGGTGATTCCGAGCCTTCCTACGTAGACAACAAGGTGCTGATTCAATGCCGGTAGCGCGGGTCTTTCGATCAAATGAGATTCCGGTACCATATTGTTGTATAATCCCGTGACGTACTCATTCAAGCCAAAAGCGAACCGTCGCTCAAAAAGGTTGTCGCAAGCGAAGACTTCTGCCGCCGTAGGCGGGTGGCGCGCAAGCTCTGCTAATAGCCTGTACATTTCTCCAAAGATTGGCAATATACGCCTCAGCGGTGTCGGAAAGTCTAGTGACGCGATCATCACTAGAATTTCGTTCGGTAGAGACTCTAGATGACGCAAAAGGCATCTGAGGCAGTTACAAGAAAAGTCCTTGACAGCTGGCTCTGTACAAGGAACACTTGACGAGACCATCCGGGCAAGCGTCGCCCGGCATGCGGATCGTCTGAGTATCTCCAATGCGAAGTGGCTCTCTGCAGAGCGTGTCTCGACTCGTATCCGGGCGAGTGCCTGTCCCAATGAGCAGAGGTCGTATGGGGTGTTCGCTAGCAAGGAAGCCGCCTCCAAGACTCTGAGGCAAAAGGGGTGGTAGGGAAACGCGGGCTCTCCTCTACGACACCGGAAACAGGATCGTACTGGACATGTGTCCAGACCTGAGAAGTACTGGAATTTATAGATTTCTCTGTGCTTGGAGACTAAATAAACAGTCAGAGAGTCAATGATAGCCAGCCTTGGATACTTACTCAGGTGTACGCTATGATAGTCCTTAAATGGCTGACAGCATAACCCACATGTCCATGCCTGTACAGAGAAGTGTTGTGGAAGCATGACTTGAAATTGGGTGATTCGTAGAACCTTCTCGGAACAGGCACAGGGGAGATATAAGGGAATGATCACGTGCAGAGCGGGGTCACGTTGCACAGCAATCTCTTTTTGTGAGAACATGCCACAAGGTGTGATCACCAACATCGTTGGCAACATATGCATTTGCTATGTTCATGAAGTATACCATCATCAAGTGAACCAGTCTTGTGTCTTTGGGTGCCTTTTGATGCAAGGTGGGCCACGGGCTTCTAGGAGGCAATGCTGGCCTGATCGTGACCTCCACACCTGAGCACGGTTGCCTCGGCAATTAGTCAGGCAGGCTAGCAAAATAGCAGTCAACAAGCAGATCGCTATGGAGCAGCAGCTCTGTACCATCAACGCAGGTGTCAAGCGCACAATCCCATTGGATGCGTCAGATGTGGGTGTTGCGAGGACTGGTCTTGATGCTAGTGGAACATGCTCTGCAGATGGATTCCATTCACCGACCTCAATACTGGAGGAGGGCATTGAATATGACTTAACAAAACGGACCAGTAAACTGCTGCGAAAAACCAAGCAGACAGCGGTCAGATCTACCGGCGGCCTTGTGCCAAGGGTGCGTCGCTATCCGGGCCAGGTTGCTTGCCGCAGGAGTAACGCCCGACAACGGAACACCTAGAGGATGGCGCCCAGAGCTCTATTTCTTACATTCGTGCGGAAATTGCGACGAGGCGTCAGGTAATTGTTATCTGCCGAGTCTTTGTCGTCACAAGCGATGAGGCGTTCAGATCGTGGCCTTCAAAACGTCAGGTGTGTTTGTGTTCCTCGCCGGTGCGCCCAGCGTAAGGAAAGAGCGAACACCAGCTGACGCAAGCGGATACGGGAGGTCCGGCCGTACCCCTGTTCCTACAATATAATATCTCATGGATCAGATGTGTGGGGCTCATAGCCAACCATCGCTAGCCCAGGACATGTAGCTGCCTCGCTGCTGACTAGATGCTCTATGATGATGTTGTGCCAGCCACACATTTGTTCCCTCGTCTCGCAATTTTCATCGTGATGGTAGTTGTGAGCGAGCCATCAGGACCTCTCCGTATAAAAACCATACAAACTCCTAGGTGGAGGATATCGAGCAAAGAAATCACCCAGTATTTGTTATTGCAATACCTTCAGGTTGGACGAATCACGAGGTGAGGCTTGCCTGGCTGGAGCAGTTCTTCAACCGCTATACTGAGAAGAAAGCGCGCAGAAGCTGGCAATTCTCATCATCGATGGCCACGGCTTTCATATCACGATGGATTTAATCGGTTTCTGCAATTTGCATAAGATTTTGCGAGCGATCTTTCCTCCACACTGTACTCAGTCACTGCAGCCGCTCGACGTTATGTGCTTCGCTTCGTTGGCTCAAAACTCGAGCGGTGCCGTCACCCAGCACCTTCACGATAGCCAAGGCATCTCAGGCGTGCCTAAGAGTGACTTCTTCATGCTCTTCTGGCGATCCTGGCAGCAAACGTTCAACAAAGAGCTCATACTCAGCGCCTTCGAGAACACGGGTATATGGCCGCTCAACCCTAACGTAGTACTCAGTCGATGGAACGATGCAAACGACAGCGAGTATGAGACCCCTCTGACCATCAAGATTCACGATTGGCGCTCAACTGATCGATTATACAAAGCTGTTGCGGGTGAAAACACCTCAGATGATGCAAGGCAGCTCTGCCGTACCATCCACCACCTCTCTGCTTCTTGTGAGATACTCACAGCAGAAAACAAAGAACTATCTGCAGCAATTGCTGCACAAACTCCTCAAAGAGCATGTAGGGGACTCCTGGCTTACTCTGATGGGAGAAGCGACGCAGTGAAGCCCTCGTCTACTCCCCAATCAAAGTGCGCGATGCACGTCATCACAACAGACTCAATGAGACGAAGAGACTCGAAGGAGAAGTAGCAAAACACCATTAACGCGAGGCTAGTAGAGGTGCGTTGCCTCGTGTATCGCGTCTGCTGTACCTTCAGTCCCCCCCTATGCTCGGCTCCGTCTATTTGCACCTGCCCTCGTGTCCTCAGGGCTTATTTTAGGCTCCATTGTTCTTGTTCCTTTGTGTTTTGTTGCCTCCCACTAGGTTCTTATGTGGCCATGGTGTGTGGTGTGACCTGCCACCGGGCGCAGCGGTAGCGGCATTGCGTCGCGACGCAGCTCTACGAGAGCGATGCTCCGCTCGTGCGAGTTGTCGAGCCTAGTGAGCATGAGAGCTCTCGCGCGAATATGTTCAGACCTTGTCGGGGTGTGTCAAAGGGGACCAATTGCTTCGACACGGGGTGGAGGGGACAGTGGACGAGGCTGTCTGGTGATCAGTGAGTATGTTTTGGCACCGATGGTAGCATGCCGGGGCGTCTGTGAAGAGAGTCGCGTAAGAGATGGTGCTGTTCAGCCCGGGGGCTCGTCGATGCGGGATGTTGCAAACATTGTCGGGTGGTGATAGGCTGAGCAAGAAGCTCATCGGTGATTGTTGTGTGTATTGCGACCATGATGCTCACGGGCTGTCTGGGCTCCGTCGTCGCGTCTCGCGTTGCTGTGTCGCGGCTAGATGGCTGCCGCTGCATTTGGTGGACGTGTCATGTTGAGTAGTCCGCTGAATTCAATTATTGACTCGACCTGACGCGTCGCAGCCTAAAGAAAGTCCAACGGGAAAAGGGTCCCCTGAGCCAGATATAAGCGCTGGTCAAGTCCCACCGAGAACACTTTACGAAGACTCAAAAGAACATCGAACGAGGTGGTTTCAAAGCAGCCGAGGCCTTGTTGCAGCATTACTCAGACCTGGAACATAAGAATGAGGACATTGCCGAAAAAGGAATCCCGATAGGGCACAATGGCTACTGGTTGGGGTCCAATGCGGCCGGGGCTCCCACGGCACTGATGCTCCAACATAAGCAAGCTGCACCTTATCCGTATGCCTCAAGAAATAGCGAGCAGTTCCCTTGCCTCGGTGCTCCAATGTCCCGTTTCAGTTCCTCCTTGAGTCTGGGCCAGTACGCTAGGGCGAAATCTACTTCTGATTGGTTGTGAGCTGTGGTCAGCCAATCAGAAGTAAGGCTCGCCCTAGCGTACCGGAGTTAGGGGGTCCATTCATTTCAAAAACCATTATACGTTTATGTAGTTGCGGTCTGTCTGTGATAAGTTCCCAAGCACATTAAAGTCTCAAGGTTGACATCATCTCGACAATGCTTCACGGAGTCAAAGTCCGTTCTCATCATTCGTGTTCAAACCCAGTATGCGCTCCTCTATTACCAGCAGTAGGTCTCCGCACAGCCACATGCGGTTCTTATGCAATTACCAGCACGCTGTACCGGCAAAGAATCAGCATAAAGCTACACACATGAGCCTTTACCAAGCAGATCCGTTCTGTGTCGGCGCGGAAGGAAGACCCTGTGATTGCAGAATGTAAGGTCAATCTTGCGTGCTCCACATCACGTAGCCTGCTTTGCTTGGAACTTACCTTCTCTTTGATGTTGTGAGACTAGCCGTGTCAGCTTGAGAAGCACACCGCTCTTGGAGTAGATCCAGCTTAGATAGCAAGTTCTATCCCCTCGCTTTGACTCGGCACTAAGAGCAGCTAGCGTCGAATGGGGAAAGCTGACTCGGAAAGAGACAAGGCTGACGCAGGATAAGGAACTTAGTGCTTACAGAACGCAGAAACTGCAACTGCAACTGCAAGCAGCTGTATGGCTGAGCGAACATCCTGTCTTAGCGAGCTTGTACAGAGGCTCAGCAATAGGTGATGTTACTATGCACAGTAGCCCGGTGCGGATAATCGTCTATAAGACAAGACGAGGACAGTGGTGGGCTAGAGATCGAGGTGGGAATTGAAGAGAAGTGGTTTGACGTCCACCAGTGTTGCTAGCGTAGTTACCACACGCGCTGCGGCTCCTTAAGGTCGAGTAAGACCTGGTATATCAGACACTGGGTGATAAGAATGTTCCAACCACGTCAGTAGTAAACAAAATTTCTTAGCTCATTGTTTTCAATTATGACGCTCTCCATGACGCAATGGGGGTCAATTCGAATGGATCACCGCCGCATAGGTCAACCGCTCTTCCATCAAGGAAGTCGCTGGTATATTCATTCTTTCTCGATGGTAGCCTCATGCAATAGCTAAAGAAGTACCCTCCCAAAGTGCAATGTATCTTAAAGGAGTTGCCTAGTGTGATTGCAATTTTAATCCATAGTCAGCGCAAACGGAGGTCAAAAAAGTCATGCTTACCTGGTCAGGCACCGTCGCGCAGCGATAGCCTTGCCTGTCAACATAGTTAATTTGCGATTGATACAGACTGGCACGAATAGGCCAATCGTGACTCGTACACGAAAAATGTGCCCTTACACTTGTTCAATAGAGAAGAGAACCAATAGCGGAAAATCGCCCTAGGGAATCGTGACTGCGCAAGGAAAGTGAGCCAACCGCTGGTCACTTCGGCATACGTGTCAAGCAAATGTTGTATTGGCTTTAAAATTATAAAGAGCTTCGGCGTCGGTTTGGTGCGTACAACAACCCCGACATCACGATGAAGAATTTCGCGCAGGCTCTCCTACATCTGTACCTTGTCTCCTGCGCCTTTGCTGAGCCAAAAGACTCTAGCAAAGCTCTACTACACAATCATTTCGTCCTACAGGACCCCTGGACGCCCGTCAAAGCGTCTCTCCCTAATGTGACTATCTTTGCAACAGGCGGCACAATTGCCTCGAAAGGCTCCAGTAACACGCAGACTGCCGGATACTCAGTCGGATTTGGAGTCCAACAACTCGTCAGTGCGGTTCCGAAGCTTCTCAACATATCCAATGTCGCAGGCTATTAAGTATCCAACGTCGATTCTGGTAGCATAAACAACACCGTAAGCTTGAAGTTGACCCACATGATTAATGAACAGTTGGCAAAGCCCGAGATTGCCGGAGTCGTCATCACGCACGGAACAGATACGCTCGAGGAGACAGCCTTTTTCTTAGCATCCACCGTCAACTCAACAAAGGCTGTTGTATGCGTTGGTGCTATGAGACCAGCTACTGCACTCTCTGCTGACGGACCACTTAACCTGTATCAGGCTGTCATTCTAGCTAGTTCTCTAGCTGGACGAGATTGGGTTACTATGATCGTGTTAAATGATCGTATCGGTTCAGCGTTCTACACAACTAAAAACAACGCCAACAGCTTGGATACATTCTTCAGCACGGAAGCGGGCCAGCTCGGGACGTTCATCAACCAGATTCCATACTTCTACTACGGTCCCTCGCAAACAGTGGGCCGCGTGGTCTTCGACGTATCAGACGTGACCGACCTGGCCCAAGTCGATATCCTGTACGCTTACCAGGACATGAACCCCGCTCTTTTCAAAGCTTCCGTTGCCTCTGGCACCAAAGGAATAGTCGTGGCTGGTGTTGGAGCGAGAGGCATGTCTAGTAGAGCCAGTATCGCAGCCGAGAAGATATACAGCGCAACCAGTGTTCCAATCGTGGCAAGCCATAGAAGAACGGGTGATATGGTACCCTCAAGTACAACAGGCGCCATGATAATCTCCAGTAGCTTTTACAGCCCCCAAAAGGCAAGGATTTTGTTGCAGTTGGGCCCAACCCAGATAGACTTCCTAAGCCTGCTAAGGATACGGCTTGGACAGTAGCCTAGCGGGAGACTGAATGCACATTACATCAGCCACTTGAAGAGGTCTGGCACAAGACTCAAGGACACCCTGGCGGTCTTCGATGATCTGAAATGATGGCCGAGAGCTTGCTTTCCTATAATGCGATAACCAGACAAACTTCAACTTTTCCTTCCCGTTATCAAACATCGTCACTGTGTCGCCGTGATGCAGGTAACCAAACAATTTGTAGCCATCCTTGCTGCGTTTGGCTAAGTGAATCCCATTGACCTGGATTCCGAACGTTGCCCATGTTGTTATGACGACTCTGCCCTCTCGAACTCTGGTCTGGCCACGACACATGGTGAAATCCTGTATGTCACGTCGAGCAACGTTCTCTGGACAACGCCACGAAACCCAGAGGGCTGTTCTCGATATACGCACATCAAACAGATCTGTGTGTTTAACATTACAGTCGGGTCCGCGACCCCAGATCAAAGGTTCCAGACGAACTTTCAGGGTCAGGTCAGGTAAGCATGAGTCGTAGGTAGCTTTCAGCTCGCCTACTAAGACCCGCTTGTTTCTTTGGCTACGCGCGACAGCTGTCCTGAGTAATGATGTTGAGCCAGATTGTTTCAGCAGCGTGTGGTCCATAGCCGATGCAGGGTGTTGTACAGCAACCTGTTCGTACCGCCGTGTCGGACGTGGGGAAGCCGTGATAGTTGCTTGCAGAATCGGTGACCGCATGGAGCGACCTGCAATTAAGCGTGAATGACGAGTGATACCGCGCGAACGACCCTGTGTAACGCTCAGGAGACTGTGCTGGCTCGGCCTCTGGACCGATCGAGATGACATCTGCAAGTAATCATGACAACAAAACGTAAGTTGTTGGCGATTTCTAGAAAGCAGAGCAATTTTGAACCTATGCAGGGGCTAAGCGCCAAAGCCTAAGTGGCCATTGCTTATTCACCTCCTTGTCTTGGCGATAGGTCGTACATGTTGACTTTGTCAGAAGCATAATGACTCAACCAAGGTGTTCCACAGCGGCTGCGATCCTGCTGTAATTTTGCTTGCACTTGCAACACATCAATAATGTGGACTCTCGTATTATGCTCATCGGGAGCTTGCTCCATCGTGTTGCTGGCTGAGACGGGCGCAGTGCGGGCGTGTTCAGAGCAGATCGATGCGACGTGTGCGGACGGAGACGCGAGGTGTGCGGATAGACGCGCGAGGTGTGCGGATGGACGCGCGAGGTGTGCGGATGGCAAGCCAGAGCAAGTGCGGGGTCGCGAAAAGCGCTACTGCATTCGCGCTCCCCGCACACAAAACACATAGACATCACAATTGCAAAATTCAAAACTTGTGTCCGGATTCATGCAGTATATCGCCTCTATAGTCTATGCCTCCGGAAAGCCTGCCCTATGAAGCTGAATCACCCGCGCAGACGAGGGAAACGTGAGAGTGGCCTGTCGGGCAGGTGCCCCACAACAGTAGCCTTTGGCAGTACACTCACACCAGCTCCGACAACCCGGGTTAAGCAAGAGAAAAATCAGTCTTGTGACAGTTCCCTCGATCAATACAGCATTCACGCAATGTCGGATTTTTGCGGGCTATTCTGCTTTTCGTAGTCTGATTTGGCATTTCTTTTGCTTTCCACTTTTCAACTGCTTTTACCTGCCTGCAGCAGCGGACCAAGTTCAGGGAGCGAAGCCACAATGATGCACAGCGCCATCTCAAGCATGCTTAGAATGTCTGAAAAGACTCACTGTCAGTACTAGAAGGGATTGACTCATGCCATCGGACACTTACAGACAAGGTTTTCTTGACTGGTTCCTACCTTAAGACAGGTGAAACGTACGACCCCTGTGAGGATGGGCAGGGGGCGCCCATCGCGAAAGTGCCAAAAGTGCAGTAGATTTCTCTAGGATATCTTGATAAAGGAGCGTTGCTGGAAGTGCGTAGATAATAAGGTAACAGCTTAGACCAAGTGAGAAGTTCAGTATGAACGGCTCTTAAGCATAAAATACAGAGCATGTGCCAGCTGCTTGAGACCATTGCACAGAGACATCTTCACCGCAGAAGAAGGTGTCGTCAAATAGACTTGTGACATAGCAAGCCACTACGCAGGCTGTCACTGCTCACAGCATTCTTCTTCCCCGTTTGTGGCTGTTGAGGTTGAAGTATGACGAGTAGAACGCTAACATACTGAGCTTAGGAAGACCCAGACCAAAGTTATAGAAGTAGTTAGAGGCGAATGATATCTAGATTCGCTACGATCAGCAGTGGACTAAAGAAAGCTAGGTAGTTAAGGTAGCTTCTACAGCATGGAGTATCTTTGAGAGCTTCTCAGGTGTCTCGTAGTTGTCCAAAACGCCCAAGTTCAACGTGAGCGTATCGCAGATGAGCAAGCCCAGGGCTTCAATTGCGGAAGCGATCAAAAGGATTTCTGACCACTCCAGTCTCTTACGGAGACAGACTTTACGTGAGTACACGCGCATAGATACAAAGACGTAGGCGATAGCGAGCAAAATCCATTCTGAAATCCGCGAGCATGATCGCACGTCAGATAGGATCCTCGAAGCGTGAGTATACCAACAACATACCATGCATTCTTTCCTGTTGCGGTGCAAGTCCGCCCTACAGGCCTTGATCGTCACTCCTGTGACTCTCCTGAACTAGCACGTCTCAGAGCATGTATATATTGACGCTCCCTAGCTAGCAAGTAACAGAAGCGCAGTTTTCCATTATTTTCAGCAGCTGCTTACGCTGCAACATTTCCCATAGATAAAATACATCATCTTATAATACTTCCCTCTCCGAAACGAAATACAAAGCTTAAGCAGGACAGGAAAGATAGAGTTGAATTTGACGCACCTTACTGTGGTACTCTTAGTCAGGCTAGAAATAATCGGATATACTGCATGTAGTCCCAAATGCAATGGATAAACATGAGTATTAATCGTTTGTCCAAGGCCTTGACATTGAGCCGCCTCTTAGATCTGCGCTCTTCTTATCCCGGGATCACAAAAAGAAGATAGTAACGCCGCCGGTCAGAGCATGAATCACCAGACTCTCTACTTTCCTTTGGTGACCCGCGAAGTTAAAGATACGCCAGCTTACCATTGAAGTCTAGTCAGCAGAGATATATTCAATTACATTGCATGCTTTTAATACACACGAAAGTTTGATTACAGGCGTTCGGAGACGCTGCAACTCACAAAGCAATGTAGTCGCGATTGCTGACCAACATAACGTCCTTATTCGTAGAGGGTTTCCTGAATCGAGTAACACATAAGTACTACTAACCCATACTGCCTAGACCAAACCAGCTGTGTTCATACAGCAATGGCCCGCACGAAACAGACTGCAAGTACGCTTCCCATGTAGACCGAATATGCAGGCCTCAGCACTGACAGAAAGACCTAGGAAAGTCTACAGGAGGAAAGGCTCCAAAGAAGCACTTGGCACCCAAGGCAGCAAGATCTGGCCGCACAAGTGTATTGAGTATACCGCGATCTAGCAAACCACCCAAGAAGCCGACTCGTTACAAGCCCGGGACAGTCGCGCTGCGTGAGATTCGCCGATACCAGAATACCACAGAGCTCCTGATCAGAAAGCTACCTTTTCAGCGCCTCGTTCGCGAGATAGCTCAGGGATTTAAATCAGATCTACGCTTCCAGTCTTCTGCCCTAGGGGCGCTCCAGGAATCCGTCGAGGGTTACTTGGTCAGTCTGTTCGAGGACACAAATCTGTGCGCCATACATGCAAAGCGAGTGACAATCCGTAAGTATGGTGAGCTTCAGAATCCGGGTATTCGAGTAACGGCAAAACTAGAAGCAAAAGACATTCAACTCGCCAGGCGTCTCCGCGGCGACTGTGGACGGGGCTGAATGCTAGATTGTGTTGGCATCGATACGAATCCACAAGAGACCGAGTTTTTACCGTGATTATCCGTGGGTGTAAACGTTCGATCAAACTACGGCGAGAAATTGTTTGCGTGGACACTAGGCATGCTAGCGTCTACACTGTCTCTTACTTACGGTACTCATGAATCGAATTCAAGATAATACCATCCTGTGTAGAGCTTGATGACCGACACCATGCAATCCTGCGTTATTTTGTCAATGGCCATACTAATTGTTCATTGGATGTACGAATACACCCATGAACCTGACATCGCAACATCACATATTTTGAGAGCAAAGCAGGATAGCCCTAAGGGATACCCAACGTGTTTCTCCTAAATGAGGCGGGTTGTCTCCTTCAGCGAAGATCTTGTGTTGGCTTTGCAGAACTAACGCCCCTCCCTATGTTACGAGAAACCCTGTGGGCCGAAAACGGCCAATGAGATTGCAGAGCTGGCAAGATTTTGTTCATACCTTGCGATCTGATTGGTCGTTCTCGGCCCACAGGGTTTCTCGTAACATAGGGAGTGACTTTATCGTCCGAAGAAGCATTCAAGCATCATCCACTCCCCCAGCTTCGCTTAAACTTGAAGGTAGTGGTCTCCAGCATGTTGTCACTTGTGTCGTCATACCCAGTTTAACTTGGTCTTTCCTGGCCTGATTTCAGATTGCCTTCTGTCGCAGTGAGTGCAAGCAGTGCGGGAAGATTTGAGGATTGAACGAAGATGCGAGTCATAGACGCAAAGCTCACACAGTATGTACATCTGTGCGCACAAGTTCGAGCACTAGCTTCGAGGTTTCCTATCATCTGCCCTATTCACGTGCACTTCTTGCTACCTTGAGAGCACAAGCCCGGACCTGCAAAAGATCGCGTTTGGGCCTTTATACAACATAGTCGCCAATGTTTCGATGCAGTCGATGCAATGATGCCAAGGGAGCGCTTCACCAATGTCCATGTGAACTTAAGTTTCAAGAGATACAGCGATCTTGATTCTAGGTTCGTCTTCGAAGCGAAGGCCCATGGTTTTAGATAACCATGCGGAGAAGCGCATTAGCTGTTTTACTGCTAGGTCTGGTTAGGACCCTGTCGATCAGATTTCTGCAGACGTGCAGTGACTTAAAGTGCACAATTTAAGCAAAGTAGTCTTATATCAGGTCTCTTAGGCAACTAGAAAATCGATATTGTGAGAAAAGTAAAAAAAATGTATGTAATTCTATTGACACAGCTTTTGGGAACTGAGCTAGGTTACGGTTTAGGGGTTTTCCTCTGCTTAACGTAAGCCTAACGGACTACTGCTATAGGATGTTTACAGAGCAGATGCTTTACTCTATCCTTTTATTCAATGACTATGATAGCAACGAGATTCTAGTAGTGCCCCCCCCCCCCCCCCCCCCCCCCCCCCCCCCCCCCCCCCCCCCCCCCCCCCCCCCCTCCCCCTCCCCCCCCCCCCTTCCCCCCCCCCCTCCCCCCCCCCCCCCCCTCCCACTCCC
>JAFISE010000109.1:0-68664 GCA_022560025.1 Stagonosporopsis chrysanthemi | reverse complement strand
CACGCGCTTATTAATGTTTTAAAAGAAAGCTGTTTTTTTTTCTTTTTTTTTTCTTCATATAAAAAAAAAAAACATGCTGTTGTGTCCCCCCCCCCCCCCCCCCCCCCCCTTGCGCTCCTTTACTGACCCCTTCCTACTTACCTGCGGTTCTCAACTTCGCGTGGCCACACAAAGCCGGACAAAGCCAGCATATACTTAAAACAAGAGGCATGCTCTCAGTTGGCAACCACCGAGTTTGGCTGCGTCTATTATACGTAGTTCGTTGGGCTCTCTTTTCTCTTACAGACCAGAAAGGGAGCAGGCCTGCGGCGACGCCGAATGCGCTAGATACAGAACGCAGGCATTACGTTGATTTTTGGAAAATTTTAGTACTAACGCTTTTGTGTCGCAGTGAGTGCAAGCAGTGCGGGAAGATTTGAGGATTGAACTGAGGTTCTATTGGGTGAAGCTACGAACAGTATGTATACATGGGTAGCTGTAAACAACGCTAGTGCAGGAGAGGCAGCCTCGTCTCACCAGAGGTGAGGTGCAACTGCACGTGAGGCAGGAGATGCCCTCAACCGTGACAGATTCCTTACGTAAAAGCCAACGCGTTGATTGCTAGCTGTCATTTTATAGAGATTTACTAAGCTCTAATCATATAGAAATCTGCACAGCTCTAACTCTTAAACGTCTTCTAAACGTGCATATGCTTACAACAAGTTAAATGTCCTAAAGCACATGCTACTAAAGAATTTGCATAGATACTACAGCTCTGTGATCGCAAAGTTGGCAGCCTTGTAAGAAGCAAGAAAAGAGGACTGTTAAATATGCTAGAAGAAGTAAGACAATAGAAAACTGCTAGCTTCAAGCACGCTTACAACTACTACTAATTGCTGCCCTGCATCTAAAAAAAACATCAGTCGGCTATTAGAACAGATAACTAAAGTACGGATGTTTAGACTGCTTCATTCAAGACAGATTAGTGACCAACGGGCAGGAGCAGTAAAGACCTTCTTACGTTTTAGCATCTTCGAAGAACAGTCTGCGTCTTGGTGAATCGCACGGTATGTGCATCTTCTCACATTATTTGGGTGGGGGTGGAGACTTAGGTGTGCCAGTGGTGTCGTACGCGCCGCGCTGATAGCTATGATTCTTGGGCATTTTCATCACCGTCTGTATCGTACGTCAGCATATGGGACTATGTAGAGGAGCCGTCTGACCAAAACCCACTGTACGATTTCAAACGGCCTTCTTCGCTTCAAACAGGGGCCACAGGATTAAGGTTCGTAGCTTTTGATAGTAATTGGTATGCCTGGTATCCTATCCTTAAGTCGGGGGAAAGATAGTATGTGATCAGACGTCTCAAGCAGAAAATGCGATGGGTCTAGTTTCAGTGATTTGTATTTAGGTTCTAACTGACAGCATACAAGGATTTAAATGCTTTGTGGTAATGACCCACAGCTGTGCTCCCGGTTCCGTGAGGACACGACCCATGAGTTACGGCTTTCCCCATTAGACCAGCAACAGATTGCCAGCCAGTATCAACGCTAGCTGCAGCAGCCTGCATGCATGCGGCTAATCACGCACCATACAGCACCTACCGTAAAGGTCAACTGGAATATCGCTTCCGAGATAGTACAAGCATTGGGTGATAAGTTCATTTCGGCTAGTGATTGAAAGTGACTGAAGCGTCGTTACTCCCACGTTCGAGACATGGCCCCATTGCTACAGAACGCTTCCATATCCAGATTGTGAAGGCTTTCACGGCTAGGGCAAAAACCACCACTAGCCGGGTAAGCCGTCAGTCCCGCCCTTGAACTATGTCTGCTTCGCTTCGATTTCGACGTCGCTTCATATCACACATACCAAAGACGCTGCGCAGCACGACAAAAGGTGCACAGTAGTCCAAATTCTCTCAGCCAGAATGTATTCCCTAGAGACATGCAGCATGAAAGTATGTTCACAGCCTACTACAGAGCTAAGATACAGGGGATGGCAGGTCCTGCTGTGCCCCTGCGGCTCACCATTCGGGGCCAGTACTTTCGTCAACCTAAGAGTGACTGAAGTAAAAATAAGAGACTGGAAAATACCTCGGTAAGCTCTTAACAGTGCACTAGCAAACGCTGTCACATCATATGCAGCTGCTCTACGTCGAAGATAAGTACGAAACCCTCTCGAACTACCTATCACATCTAGAAGCACTCTAGGCTCAAGAGAATAAGTTTGAGATTGAGCAGATAGAACAGGGAGGGTCTTCTGTCGGAGCAGGTATATACAATAAGGTTTAGAATGCGTGTGACCAATGTTCCACCCACGGCCAAGCCTTGGCTCCGTCACGTAATCCGATGCAAAGTTAACACAGCCAGCATCTGAGGGCTGAAGTGACAGGCTTTGTTATTGAACATGCGCCAAGAACTTCTCGTATCTGACTAGCAGATCACGAGCCCGGAGAATCCCAGCCTCGCTTGCGCACATTGCTTACGCATACGTGAAGAGACCACTAGAGTGATACAAAGGGCTCAACCTCTAGAGAACAATGAGTAATGTAACTTGTATCTAATCGTTCAAAAGTTTGCTTGCCACCTTCCAATTAGCCTCGCCACGCGTGTCCTTGGCTGCAATCAGGCACTGTTCGTACCGGTCCAGCTCCTCTGCGATTTTATCGGGGGACATGCCTAGGCAGCGCTTCTTCAGGCTGCAAACTTGGCCGATGGTGTCCCCAAGCAGATCATTGCTGTGCTCGATGATCAGGATGGCTGAGCCGTTGACGGAAGATTTGTTCCAGCGAGACGGCTCGATGCCATCTTGTCGAACATCTCTAGAGATGTTTTGGTACTTAAGCGGGACCCAGGCGCCTGTGTTGTTGTGCCGTGGTGCTGCAGTTTTCTCAATGTTGCTGTTCGCCTCGCGGCACACCCGTGAGAGATCGGCCTGGTCGAGCGCCTGGCGGTAACGGTTTCCCGCCTCTTTGTCGCTCTTGCGGACCCTCGAAGAAGTACTCCCCGCGACAGATCGCTTGGAGAATTGTTTGCGGTCCTCTCGCTTCTTCTTGCTTGCCTTCCCGCCAGCGTGGGATGCCGTGGCAACGGCGTCCTTGATTGGTGTGGTGTAAGAGAAGGTCTGGATGTGGCCGGTCTTTAGACCGTTAAAGGGCCTATTGGTTCCGTTTTCACACCCTAGAGTAGAAGTAGGCGAGGTAGAACAGGAAGGGCGGAGCCTTGGTATATTAGAATCACAGAGTTTAGTGATGACCGCACTGATAGATGGCAATCTGATGGAGTCCTGGCGGCTAAAAGTTGTCAGAGCTCTTCCGGCAGCTTTCTTTGTGCTCCTTACACCTGTATTGGTTGATCCAAACTCAGAAGCTGCAGCTGCGATTGCATTATGAAGAATTGTTGTCAATGTTAATACTAGTGTGATAGCTTCTGCTTGTTCGCACTCACTCTTTATAGGCGCAGCTGATGCTCCGCATCGACTTCAACGCATATCATCTGTCGTCGCCAGCATCTCCTGCAAGACTACTGTACACCATATCTTGCAAAGGCACTAAATTTCGCTAAGCGCTGGGTTCTGCCATTCGCGCATGCCGTTCCTAGAGCCCGTGCGGATTCATACCTAGTACCGATGTCGATTGATCGTCCAAACGTGACAGTGCATAGTCCAACAAGCCGCAGAATGCTTGGCACGGCCAAGTGAGCGCTTCCTACAAGGCATGCCTTGCAGGGCTGGCCCGCTTATTATTAGGGCTGGCCAGGCTCGTCAGCCTTTCCTGGCCAGTCGCAGCCCACCCTGTACCACCATGTCCCAGCAAACATTCGCAGCCCGCGGTTTTTCGCCAAATACTCGCAGCCCGCAGTTTTTCGCCAAACACTCGCAGCCCGCAGTTTTTCGCCAAATACTCGCAGCCCGCAGTTTTTCGCCAAACACTCGCAGCCCGCGGTTTTTCGCCAAACACTCGCAGCCCGCGGTTTTTCGCCAAACACATTCGCAGCCCGCAGTTTCTCGCCAAACAGTCGCACGGCACTCAGCCTTTGTGGTGCCAAGACCAACATTAGCTGTTCGCACTTGTAGATACCGTGGACAATGAGAACGCCAGATGAGCTGCTACATTTCTTGCAGCAGGAAGACAACGATCGCAAGGCTCAACTTGCACTGGCGAATCGCATGCACAAGCTTCATTCCGCGAAAAAACAAAAAAATAGATTTGACAGAACAAGTCCAAAGGACTTGCAAGAAGCTCTCTATCCTTTCTCTACATCTCTGCAGACTGCTAACAGGGACGTGAAAGCTCTCTGGGCCCAACATGAAGAAGAGTTTGAGCAACTCCCTGGAAAGGTGTATAATGACGTGCTTTTACTCGAGAGGGTTTTCAACAAGGAGCTAGCCCTAAAGCTCGCATTGGTTTCTAAGGGCGATCTGGAAAAACGCATTCAGCATGGATACAGTTACTATCGTTTGCTAGTCCACATCCTAAAGAGCGAAGACAACAGTCTAGATGCTAGTGCCACAGCTGGCAGCAAAAGATGCGCGCCATCACAGAGAACGCGCAGTCACCAGGCGAAACGGATGCGTAGGCACTCTAGAAACCAGGATACTCAGAGCAATGCTCCCACACAAAGTTCAGCTTCGACTGCATCTCGCCGAGCTGCACATGCCCACGATGCTACCAATCTTGAAGTTGTAGCAAGGTGGCTTTTGTCAGATGAACAGCCTAGTCACAACATTGTGGCTACGTGTGGTCTGGCTGAACAAAAAGAAGATGCAGCCACTGTTGGACAAGTGCTACATTCGAGACACTTCACCGACCCTTGGCTGGCAGCGATCTTGGCTTCAGAATCGTGGCGGACGACGATGCAAAGCGGCAGGGACATATCTATCACGGACATTATGTGGAAAACTGAAACCAAGTCTGGTGACTGGGTCGTGGGGGCATATTGCAGCTTATGGTGGAATGTTCAATTTGTTGATCTTCCTATCACAACTGCGAAGACAGTCGACGAATCTGTCGAGCACTTCTCGGACTTTTGGCAAGGGGTCACTGCTTGGAAGGTCGTCTTCAGCCCCAGCAGCACTGTGGAAGCCAAGTCATACCTCAGGGTCTCGGAGAATTTTGAGCTCTTGCCTTATATACCGGAAAGACCAGCGGAAGCAGAAACACCAAGAGAATGGCTGGCCTAAGGAGCGTCGCACTTCTTAATCACCAATGTAGCATCGGTAGCTCGGTAGATCGTCATCGTCGAACCCTTGGTAGGCGTCATAGAGATGGTGCCGTAATAGTGAACGCTGTCGCTTGTCACAATATGGGCATCCCGTGCTGTAAGCTGGAGATTCGCGATGCCCTCTTCTGGCAACATAATGTTTACGGATCTAGTAAATGTGACCGTTTCGCCCTTCAAAAATGCGCTTGAATTGTCTGTCATCAGGAACCGTCCAGAATTGCAACAGAGCAGTTGCACAAGTTTTAGTAATTTGTCTGGAGTTGAGTTAGCAGATCTTTATAATCGTGGTGCTCCTTAGCTTACTGTCACAATGCTCTCTAAAGTAGGTAGTACTTTCTTTATTCACTTAGCACTAGGAGGAGGCAACAAGAGACTTTTGTGAGTAGTGTGGATGCAAAAACAAAGCTTCGTCGCTTCAAGTTGAGGTGACTGCAGATACAATCTCTTAAAACCTGAAATAGGAACAAGAAGTCGACAATTGTTTCGTTGTAGTTTTTTGTGCTCGTGGCATTGAGTCGATTGGTGGCCTGAGATCTCCGAGAGCACCAGCAGCAGTTGACCAGCAGTAAACTAGCAGTTGACCAGCTGCAACAAGACTCGACGTGTTTCTGGTGGAATCTTTGATCGTTTTGTCTTTGTCTAGTAATCGGTGGTTGTCATTCGACGCTTCTTCAAACGGATCAGCTGTGATATGATGGCGGGGTTGATCAGCGAAGAAATTCTACGGCACCTACCGGTAGCGGGCGGGAGGACCACTATTTGATCAGGCAGACAAGTCCTTCGTCCGCCTTCTAAACGTCCTGCACGAACGCAAAACTTTCTGGACGTGCTTCCTTGTTTGCAACGTCAATTTGCAAGGCTCCCTTCGACTGCGAGCGCCAATTACACTCACCGAGAACAGCGACCAGCACAGAGCTTCTGCCAGGTTCGTGGCGTGGGTTGATTGGTGGTGGCTGGCAGCGTCAGTGGTGTTCCAATACGAAGCAACTGGACTGTGCGTGCTAGCGCGAACTTTGACGACTTTCTTCGAGAGTAAAGATATCTACTATGTATGCGTTTGATGTCCGCCTCGAGTAATTATGTTCGCCCGCCTCGAGTGTGTTTGCGGCCGCTGTCTGAGCGGGGTTCCATCAGTGTCTGTTGGTCCCGAAGCTTATTACCGGTAGATCGTCTACTGCCCCGCCCTCACGCGTTTGGGCGCACACAATTTTTGGGCCTCACTCTTCAGCCGCACTGTATGACTTGCGAAGTCTTCAACCTAAAGCCGCGAGCGGTCGCAACCCTTCAAACATTTGCTGGCAACGATATCTAATGTGGTCTTGTTGTGCAGAGACACCTGCTAGGTACCCACCGCGCTTGAGCTCTCAGGCCACGAAGCCCATTGCAGCAAATACACAGAAGCTACAGTAGACCTGTGTAGCCGTTAACAAAGTTGCAGCACATCCACAGCGCTATGTGATTCCTCCAATGGAGTGTGTCTGCTCCGTCGATGCGATGATCTCGACCGCGACTGTGAACGCTTCAGTCGTCTGCGGAAGCCAGAAGAAGCGCGAGGCACCGGTAGCAAGGATCTTGTCTGACATGGTCCATACACGTAGAGATGGCGTCCATCCAGCGCATCGAAGGCGCGATGCAAAGAGTTCGCAACTCGGCGCAACGAACATGGGGACAATACCAGCAAAGAGAGAATACAACTTCCCTTCCGAAGAGTGGAGATACGCGGTGGACATGCACATGGACAATTGGCGGCATAAAGGCCAGGATCAGGCTAGCTTTATGCAAGCAAGCATGGCCCAGAGACAAGTGCTTTCGAGAACATGCGCTATAGCGTTGCGCTGTGGAGGTCATTGGGAAACGCAGCGACGCCGCTTTGTTCACCTTCGATGGCTACATGTTCGCTAATTGCTACAGAATATCAGACCCGACCGACCAACTGATAACATGTGACTTTCAGAAGCTAGGCTTATCAGTGCGAAACAGAGGAATCAAGCGCTGTTAACCATGCTCGACTTACATGTCGAATTTAGCATGCGATGTGGAGGTGACGTGCATTATGATTGTAGCAATGTCCACAACTAGTCAGCCCTCGATACTGAAGCTTCAAACACCCCTGACGGTCTGCATTTGCGGAACACGTGGGTCTCGTGTCGGTAACGCCAATCTGCGCCACCTTGGCGTTGCCGTCTTTGACGTGCGTCAGGGTTGTCGCACGTAGTACATAATAAGCTTTCGATGCCGCAGCGCCGCAGCCACTCAGCCAGACATGATAGGTGCCTCGGCGCCGGAGCCAGAACTCGATCGTGGATGGAGCCTAGCTTGATGCACAATGTCTGATCGGCTTCTTTCAGGAACAACGCTTATGATTCGATGTGCTTTCCATGTGCTTACGTGCCTAGTTAAGCCAAGCGAGCCTGCAACATCTTTAAGCGCTCTGACCACTTAGGTTGTGAGACATGGTTCCAACTCGAAATAAGTAAGATGAAGCTCAATATCAAACAAATTTTGTACGCTTAGAGCCTGGACGGGGTCCCAAGACTGTAGCGGCATCCATTATTGCAAAATTCTCAATCACCGCACAGCTCGAGTCATACCAAAATCAGTAGCTTATCCTGCTACAAAGCGCACGTCTAGTTACAAATCCAATGACCTAACAATAAAGGAGTTACTGTCGACCACCTGTATCGCTACTCCGTCCGCAGTGTTTATGAGAGCAATGCGTAATTGGAAGGTACCACAGTGACGCACGGAGAGATTTCGAAAAGTCATGTAACCATTACCCTGAGAGTCCATGTTCGTAGGAGCGATGAAGCCGTCAAACTCGTCGTCAGCACTAAGCTGTATCGAGGCGATGCGCTGACCGCTCAAAAGGCGTTGCAGGTCGTGCGGATTCTGTGACACCTTGGAGTTTGGACCGGGGATGAGGGTAACAACGGCCATCAAGGTCGGCGACTCGGCGACCGCGTTGTCGGGGTTAGTGTTGGTCGTCTGTAGGCGAACAATAACTGTTTCAGGTATTGGTTGCAAAGTACATGCTATACCAGGGCCATCTACCAAAGTCATTGCGTATTGGATGCTGCTTTGGTATTCGCTTGAATTTGGTTGTCCTCTGAGCTGGACCGATTGGTCATCAGAGCGCCTTGCAGCCTCAGCCATTGACTTAGTGGCAGTGACTGGATGCTGGGCGGTGCTTGTGGTGGACCGTTAGATGTTACGGCCTTTTCAGGGATTTTGCAGATTTTATAGGCCTCGGGCATGCAATGCTGATAACAGCGACGGCTGCTGTCTTCGTGTAGACAGAAGGTGTAGCGGTGAATGCAATGTCATGTATTCTGCTATTATGTTGTTGTGTTGTTGCTCTGCTCTCCACGAAGCAGCAGTCGGGTCTATTTACATGACGTATCTGTAATGCAGCTGAGGCAAGAGACGCTCTGTAAGATGAGGAAGCAATACCAGACCACCAACATGTGATCTGCTTCTCATAACCGTCACAGTAAACACTCAAAGCAAACAATGACTTAGCTGCAAGCCAACACAGCATCTGTACGGCTTTAATAGGTCCTAGGAACCCGGCCAGGTTCAACTCGTTGCAGCGAAGCTTAGTATGAAACATGCTTTGTACAGACCTGAATGAAGTTCGAAGATGGTGACGTCTTCGTGCCGTCCAGTAGGATGTCCTGCCATCGGATGCCTTGGCCTAAGGGACGGACCTTGGTGGGATGTCCTCATTTCCGCTCCAGACTCTTGATCAAACGAGTATATGCAAGAAGCTATTCCTTCAGTACTTCCCCTTCCCGCTAATCAATACTTTCGAGGGCGCTTACGCCGAGGCGCAGCACCACGCTCGTCGGTCACAACCTGCATCCATGTAAGTACTGGTGGAGACTTAACCACGGCGCATCGGGTTGGTCCCGCGTCTATAGACGTGATGTCATGATCGCTCTGGGTTGGCATTTCTACGCTTGGGATCTTCCGTTGCCCTGCTTGTCATCAACCAAGGCGGTCCGTGCTACCCCATGCAATTCACGGGCCGTGCCCGATGAGAATCTACTTGACCCTGCACTGAGACGCGCACTAGTCCCTGCCTCGGCTGCGGTCTTCCACCAGTCTCTACGCTACGCGGCGCCATCATGCTACAGTGCTGAACAGTGCGGCATAGAGTCGCTGCGCACTCGAAGCGCAGTATGCGCTTCGCGGTATGGACTCAAATCGTGTAAAAGACGTTGATCCTCCTCTGATCTGCATACACTGTCATTGGAAAGGTGGTACAACTCAAATCTGGCGAGCAGGGGCAAGGCAACAGTCGTATTAGCCGGGCAAGGCAATAGTTGTATTAGCCATGTACGACTGATGGATTGCAGAGTCTAGCTTGGTTTTGGATCCTGCGAATCGACACACGGGCGCAGGCAATTTCACATGGCACGCCTACCGATATGCTTCGACGGTGCCGCCGCATGCTGCTGCTGTTTTACGGGTAATGTGGAGATGTGCGCTGATGTATATAATGGCCCAAATATCGTGCCTTTCGAACGCCAGGACCAGTCTATTATGAATAACCACTACACAAAAACTCCGTATGTCTATTTAGTGCACCATGTCAAGCTGGATTTTGTAGAAGACTTCGTTCAGCTACATCGTACTGACTTTCTGGAAACTGTAGGATGAACCATAGGGAAGTGCTCCCATGGATCATAGCTAACGAATAACCTCTACAATCCATGTTGGCTTCATCCACTCTTCAAGGTTGGGAAGAGACACAATACAAACCTTTCTGTGCAATACCTGCCGCCCGCGCGGTATCTACGCATAAGCCCGGGGACGGAAACTCGTTGACTGCCAATCAAGCGGGCAATAGGCTATACAATTTTCTACCCAATTCGACCATAGGTTTCCTTCCTAGCACCACGCCAACACCCTACAGCGGTCTCAAGAGCGCCTCGTACTTGCCGTTCAATGATCAAAAGACCCTCAAGAACATTTACGACGAGAATTTCAAAAGAATTATATTAAAGCTAGATGCAAAGGCAAAAACAGGGTTCTTCTACTCGACAAAGCAGGAGTGGACGTGCTATAGCAGAAATTACTTCACTGTAGCCGTTTCTTATCATCTCGACCCGTGCGTCCAAGGCTCTGGCTTGTACCTCGATCAAGGCAATGGCGAAAAACGAGAGCAGATCCAGTCGATGGCTGTATCACTTGCCTCAGCTGTCTCGGGTGAGGTTGGAAAGACTATTAAGCTCATTCAAAACACACCCCAGCGCAAAAAGGACTCGCAGCTTGGCATGAAGAAGGAGTTACTCGCACCGAAACTGTCACGGTTGAGGGCATCTCCTGCCTCACGTGCAGTTTCACCTCACCTCTGGTGAGACGAGGCTGCCTCTCCTGCACTAGCGCTGTTTACAGCTACCCATGTATACATACTGTTCGTAGCTTCGCACAATACAACCTCAGTTCAATCCTCAAATCTTCCCGCACTACTTGCACTCACTGCGACAGAAACCGTATGGGGAAGGCCACAGGTACGGCGAATATGAGATCAACAACTTTGGCGAGTCATCAAGTGTGTTTGGTCCGCACCTGCCCCTACAAAACGTGAACAACGCCCAACACACGTTTAAACGCATTCAGTTTGGGTCGGCTACCAAAAACAATGGCAAGCAGAAAGGTCAGCAGCAGTATCACTATTTGATAGTCGAACTCTGGGCCAATATTCAACACCAAAAGCACAATGAACCGAAATGGGTGAAGGTCGCCGCCCTTTCATCAAACTCCGTGGTAGTTCTTGGAAGATCACCCAGCCACTATCAATATGGCCCACACATAAACCCCTACAATGACGATCGACACATGGATAACCCCAGAATGTACGATGCCCCGCCGGACTACCCGTACTACTCTGCTCCCTTCCACGGCAGCATTCCAGCAAAGATCGAGCAGCCCCTTCCGCCATCTCAGCATCTCATCAAGAAAGAGCATCCGCATTTTGTGACCCCGACTGCTGTCTGACACAACGGCTGCTTTGTATGGCCCCAGGGTGTAGAGACTAGTCGGGGAAACTATATAGGTACGCACTCTCCAGCCGGGTATTGAGTTATTGTGAGCTATCATGAGCTCAACTGTAGTGCGGAGCTAGTTCCTCCGATTGCACTATGTCTGTAGTATAGAGAGAACGTTTCAAGGAAGCGACGCACCTGGACAGAATGCATAGCCCCTGCATACAGCCACTTCACGTATACTCGAAAGCGTTGCATGTCATTTCTAGCAACGCAAGCACATATCTGGACTCAAATGCACCCGTTCCTTTGGATGTTCCAATCAACAGCTCTGTTTCGGCAATTCAGTCAAAATACGTCTTGAACGTGTTGTAGCGATGAAAGAGCACATAGATGATGGAAGGTGAATCCCGGCAGGGGAAGGAATATCCATTCATTGGGTAGCGATGACCCCTTAGTGTGTTTACTAGTAAATAGCTTATAACCAGGAACTCCGGTTCCTCAAATCGTTCAACTTTTACTCCAACAATAGATGACATACAGGCTGGGCGCACCCTCTCTCTCGTGTGTCGATGCCGCTGCCAGAGAGCTAGCCTTAGAAATCTTTCAGCAAAACAGCTATCGAGTCACGGATGACCATATCCAGTTGGTTATTCGGAGGTGAGTGGGGTTTTAATGTATTCTTCACAAGCTGCAGACCACCCGATGAGGCAAAAATGAAGCTCGCCACTTGAACCTTTTCTGCTTATTTCCGCATTAAAAACAGCTTTGATTGGGCGGAACTCAGGGCATAACATATAGGATGTCCCAAGTAAGATAAGGTACCGTCGTAGATAAGTAGGTTGAAGCAAACCGGTTGGCTGGCCTTGTGACGACATGCTGGGCTCCTCACTGTCCATCCAGATCACAGCTCCTGCATTCCTACGTGAAGTAACAGACGGCAGCGAGCCCCCATATCGCGCTACAGTTGATGTGAGACTGGCAGCACATTCTCAGGCCCCATGTATTGAGCCGCTAGGACGCCGAGTGCCCAGCCAACGTGCGCGAACCTCGAACTCTCGTAAGCCACGCTTGCAAGCCTAGCTATGGTAGCATGTGTGATTAGCTCCTTCAAATGGAACGACGTTTCTTCTATACCGCCGTACAATACGTAAAAACAATCCAGACCACCATGAAGCATCCTTGGACTCATCAGGAAAGCGCGGATAGAGTAATGCGGAATCAGCGAATGGTTATCTGCTGCAACCTTGACAAGCAGGGTTGCAGTAGCGAAGCTCGGCGCTGATCCTGCTCTGGCAGCGATGTTTGTCCTAGCTGCTTCAAGCGAGCACTGTGCTGACTTGCATGATGCACTGGTGGCCGCGTTCGGTACTGGAGTAAGGTGTAGCGCAATGCACAGGTCAAGATGGATCAAGTCTAGCGCAGGGCATGGCTCGGAATCCGCAACAAACCCCTGGCGTGACGTACGCTCCGCCAAGGTGGAGATTCGCTTCTTAGCGCCAGATCCCGGGATGTGGCGTCCATAGAACCAGTCCACAATTGGATGGCTGATACATGCGTAGGTAGATGCGGTTGTGCGCAGCGTCCGTGAAGACCAGACATACTCAAGTAGAGGCTGCGGTCCCCGGACACACGCAAACGCAACACTTCAACGCTGAGATCTCGTATCAAAAGTTTGCCGTCAGAATCAGTACAGCAGGTAAATACACTCCCCTCCCGCATTGTGGCTCCATGCATACTTCAGCGGTCGCGCCACAGTGTGCCATTATTTGGATAACGCTGTAATAAGGAATGCGGGTTGCTAACGATCGTAGCCGCAGCGGAAACGCCAACAACCTTCAATGCCTGCTACAGTCTGGGAAAATCTTGTACGCTGGTTGTCAACTATCTACAGCAAAGCTGATGTTTTAAAGTGGACTTTTTACAAAAAGAACTATTCCTTCGACCTCCCTTTCCTGCGCAAGGAAGAGTTTCTCCACCCTCTTAAAGAGGTTAGGTCAATTATGCCTCCAGACATAGTGCAAAATCTCCAGGAGCAATGCACTCACGATCCTGTCCTAGTCCTGGCATTCCTGGCACTAACTGTTCCCTTTCACTCCGGATTGGCAGCGCAGTTTGAGACCCCTTACCTCGCCGCAGTGTCCTACGCTGAAGCTGCTCTTAAGTGCGTCCATAGACAGCATGGTCCAACCATGCAACGAATCCAGGCGTTTCTGATGCTTGGATACCACGAATGGACAGCTGGTCGCGGCGAGCAAGGGCGAACATTGGTCAAGGAGGCAGTAGATTTGGCACATGGCTTTTGTGGCAAGCGCAAAGATGCCATAGGGACAGGAAGAAAAGATGCAGCTTCTAACGAACAAGACCCTCAGCGCCGTACATTGTGGAGTTGTTCTCTCCTCGAAAGGCTCCTCGGCTACGGAAACCCTAAGATCAACCAGCAGTATCTTCTCGGCAACATTCAAACACCTTGCAGCACTGGCAAAACGGTGCCTGGTCTTTCTCATAAGACACATGAAGATTGCGAATACGAAACTATGCTTGGTATTTATGCTCATGTTATGGTACATTACTTTGACGTGCGAGATTGGGTGAACAAAGGCGGCAGACAGTAAGTGGACAAGACGCTTTCACCAAATTGAATGCACAGCTAACCGTGGCAGGGCAGAGCCTAAAGGCTGCGGACCTTGGAACCCTGACACGCAGTATCACCAACTTGACAAACGTGTCCGAGAGATCAAAGCGAATCTGCCAGAAGACCTCTGGCTCACGCCAACCAACACAGATCGACATCTGCACGAATTGTCCTCTGTGAGGTCAAGAACATACTGCTTGATACATGCCGCCATCATGGTATCTACAACAGCGCTTGCTGTTTCGTACATGCCAAGAATTGGCTACAAATCGATCGGGCCAGAGGGGCCCAAGGACGAGCCTCTGGTGACCGAAGATCTACCAAACGATCAGCCGAAATACTGGGTCAAAACGGCCCAGGAATGCTTTGAGTACGTCAGAGACTTCACAGACATGCTTCAATCTTTTGAGAAGCGTGGCCTTGTAGTAGAGTCGCGGCTTGTGGGATACGCCATTTCGCTAGCGGCGTGGGCTGGTGAGCATGCCTCAGTAAGCTCAAACACAAAGGTACTGATGAGACCGTGTAGCTCTGTATTGTCATCATTTACCAAAAATGGACCCGTCCGGAGCCCTAGACTCTACGCTCAAGCCGAATGCATGGGATGTGACGAATCAACTCTTGAGAAGCATAGGGCGTCGGGTCAGCATTGTGAGCACGTTCCATGCCGAGGTCGTGAAAGTAGACTACTGGTACACTGAGCAGTGGGAAAAATGGAAAGCTGCAGGAGGACCAACAGAGAACGCACCCAGCAACGTCCGTCTGAACAAACATCCTGTATATAGGATGCCGGCATTTACCCAGCCGGAGAGGGAGGGCGAAACACAACTTCAAGCGGAGTTTTGAGAACTCATTTGTTCTGTTTTTTTCGCATCAGCATGCATAGACAGAAGGAGTATTAGGACAGGAAGTGACCGCTATTCTGCAGGATGGAGCCTGTCTTTTTCCTGTAATAACCGTGACAGCCACAGATCCTACACCAGTATGACAAAGACACCATGCCCAAAGACAGCACATCATATCCTCTAATAGCGTTGAGCGTGAACCAGCCTTGCAACCTGTATTGACTTGCGTAGATTTCTACTGCGCCAGGCTGCATTTTGACAGCCTTGCGGATGTGATCCTTGGAATCTTGCCAGCCTTTCAGTAAGGGCGCGCAAAGGGTCAAAGCAGCAACGATCGAAAGAGAGATGCCATCTCTGTCTTCCCCGGCAGTGGCAAACAGAATTTTGAGTTTCAGTGACAGTATGAAGGTCTCGTAATGTACGATTCAGAACCTCAGAATGTTAAAGCGAAGATGCGGTTTGATCTGCAAGAACGGTAGACACTGATCTCTCAAGATATATACCCAATACACTGGCGAAATCCACCAAGAAGTATTAGTACAAAGCTCGATATGGCCATTTATATGTCTCCATTTAGCTAGGTAGGTAGCGCTAGCGCGATGCTTGACGGAGGAGGGCAAAGTACGAACGGCCGCGGAATAACGTCACCGGGAACTGCTGAGTGGGAACACACAAGAATGTTTCTGCTGTCCCAGCTAAGAACTTTTCGTGCGGTACACCCCTTAACCCTAAATGGACTGGTAAGTGATGTTGTGCAACTAAACGTCTCAATCCTCATGCCAAGCATAGCCAGAGCTGATTCGACAGTGATCCTGGCATAGCGCGATTGGAAGGGGAACCTGACGTAAATCAGAATCACATTGTCACAGGCGAATGATTGTGCCCGCGTCACTGTTCAGTCTACGATTGCACTCCCCACGCATTGGACCTTGCCGGCCAACAGTGTTTTCGTTTCCCTGGTACAGCCAGGCGGGGCTGCTGCATTCTACCATTACATCAGACAAGTCAAAGATCACATCCAGCGGACTCACAATGTAGCAGCAACCATCATCCGCGCTGCAAATAGCCTTTTTTCGAAATGCTCATTTCCTCTAGGCTGCTCAGTCCACTCCTGCTTCTCCTCATATCCACAGCCTATTCGTGGACTGACGCGTGATTCACCCAACACCGTTCGATCGCCAAATCGTGACCCGGCCGCTCGCGCCCGCGCCTTCTCTCGCCGACCAGACCGAAACCTGAAGCCTTACTGCATGTGCGCCTTTGCATTGGCTGACTCGTCGGCGGCATCACCTCGTCTATGCGCATCGACGACTGAACTTGTACAAATGGTCAGCTTGCTTCCGCGTCTGCCGGCCGCAAGTTTGGGCCGGCGATATTGGGGGACAATCACAGGCGAACACCCTGTCTGTTGTTACAGGCTCGATGCTTTTCAAACCTGTCGCTCGACCAGATCGCACTATACCCTGCTCCGCTGCGCGAAGCCTGCTATTATGATAATGTAAACGGCTACAAAGGTGTCAAGATCTATCTCAGAAGAGTGCCCATAGCTCTGTAGTGAGGAACGATTGGTTGATTGGCAGCAGATCAGAGGACATAGTAAGTCTCAGAAGCAGGACCTTGAGCTGTCTTGTGAGAGACGATGGATGAAAGCGTACGCGAAGCTGATCTGGGGGCCCTGTCTCCAAGGTTGCTTGAACCTAAGCACAACCCAGCCGCGGTCACTTGATGGCTAGCACTACGAGAGTGAAGTTTCTGCACGCACACGGCGCCGTTTGGCAGGCGCAGTGCAACTCAGCTTCAAATACAACAAATTAGGCAGTGCTAAGTCAATTCATGCACCTAAACTACCCGGGCCCAGATATCTACAAGACTGCCATGTTACATGGAAGGAGGACCACGCCTTGGCGTGATTCTCGAGATATCGCCACTTTGGAAGACCCTCGGCTACCACAGCAACGTGCAGCCTCTCCTAGGATGCCTCTTGAATGGGAGGGAACAGAAGGATGGGCTATTGTGAGGATCGTGCTTGCGTGGAACAACTTCCATTGGCTCTCTCGAAAGACGTCAGAATTCTACTAGTCTACCTTCCGATAGTGCCTTCTCACATGAACTGGTTCCCTACGCATACTTCACTGCTCATTTACCCAAGGTGTGGATATGCCGCTACAGAGTAATTGCGCGTTCCCCACTCGATTGGGGCACAGACCTTGGCTTCACCTTGATATTGCCGTCTCTTCTGTGCTATTTATAGCCCGGATCTATCGCTGGCTCTCTACAGCAGAGGCCGCTCTAATCCTCCTTGCTATTAAACCGTTAAACTGATGAACCCACAGTCCTGAATTTTGCTATGGATCTCAGTCTGATCCTGGAGCCGCAGGTTGTAGACTCGGCCGCAGCCAGAACAGCCGTATATGGGGATAGCCCATGTTCGTCCTCAACACAGCCACCGTCCAGCGCAGGAATCGGCAGCATCAGCCAGCAATCAACCTCGAAGTTCGCAGAGCCATATCTAATGGTCAGACGCCCTTTCATAGACGAGCTTCCAGAAAGCTCAGATCACATGCACCGCTCTCAAGCTCGCCCACCGTTCACCGGACCTCTCGAGTCCAGCCCGATTCGCCCGAATATCTCACTGCCTAGTCAAGACGTCACACAGAAAGCTTCGAAATCTCTTCACTCTGGCGGAAGCTCAGCCCAGCGAAGGTTTTGGACTACAAGAGAGGATCATCTTATCAGAAAACTGCGAAGCAGAGGCCTGAATTGGCCTGAAGTTGCAAAGCAACTTCCAGGAAGAACTTCACTCTCTTGTCGGCTGCGCTATAAGAATTACTTGGAGGACCAGAGCATTTGGGATGAAGATAGGAAAAACAAGCTGGCGAATCTTTACGCTTGGTATGTCTCACATGCGACTTTTAGAGCCTCGGGCTTGGTTGAATTCCCCAAGTCCGTGCCGAGCTGCTCTGCATTGTTCATCGCTGATCCAAACTTGACACCAACCGGCTGATAATGTGCTAGTGCAATGGCCCGGATGTGGACGATAATAGCGATCGATATGAACGTTCCCTGGCCATTGGTCGAGTCTATGCACTGGAGATTGGGCGAGCAAGAGATGAGAGCGCGTGCCAATGTCCAAATATCTCTTCCGCCCCCTTCTACGACTGAGAGTTTTCCTTTCCTGAAAGCCTCTAGTCCCGGGCAAGTCCTCCCATCTATCGTGCTCGGTCCCACTTCCAAGGAAGCCCAGCTGAGGTTTCTTCTGCCAGTTCGAGCCACGCCTCTGTCGTACCAGAAATCCCCGATCCACCCCTTTCACCAACACACCGACAGCCGATCGGATGACCATCAACATAGAAACGATTCGTTGCGCCGTAGACGAGCCACCGCACAGTATAGCGCAATAAGCAGGACCAAGAACTTTGGGAACAGTTGTAAACAGTTGTCTTGAACAGCAAGAGTCTCGATGAGCCAAGGCAGTAGACGTCCAGGATTGCGGTAACTTCGCCAATCACGACCGAGAACTGCATACGGCTGTACCGGCGCCAGAAGTTACTGCACAAAACACTTTGCAAGCATAGGGTATAACCCTTCTACAGAAAAGCACACTGATCGGATCGAAGGCGTGCTGCGTAAACGTGGCGTGCAGTCTTTGGTCTTGCAACGTTTGATTAAGATAGGCTACACAATCAAAGTCCTCTACACTGTCCTAAAATGACTGGTAAACCACTAAACACAATTATAAGCTCAAGGGTCAGCACTGCAAGCGCCGAGTCAGCTGAAATCATCGAAGAGAATCCTGTTTAAACAGCGCAATGAGCGTTGGATGCGCATTGAGACGCTTAGCATGCATCACAGAAGTAGCGATGACCGAGACCCGGCCGAACCGTCCTTACTTACCCCTCTCTGCAAACCAGGCTACCCGTATGTCGCCATCGGTCACTCACATCTGGCCGGACTGTCGTAGTGCGATCCTTTCCAATACATTGAACAGGTCTGATCCTGGGCTGTCATATGGGCACTCCCAGAGCGGCCGCCGTGTAACCTGATCTAAAATATGTGGTAGCAAAGGCTCGTCCATCGATTGCTGTCCCAGTACCATGGGCATTGGCGCGTCACCTCATTTCCACGACTGCCCGCATCATTGCTAGCGGGCGCTACTGCGATCCAACTGACAGATTGCCGAGATTTGTGCGGATTTGAGCTTCTCTCCATACTGCTTCGTCTCTACCCTTCCACAACAGCTGGGTGCGGTGAATCCTCCTCGTACCTGGAAGGCGCTTGACAGACAACTCGCCAAGCCACTTCAAGTCCAGTCCGCGTGTATCGCAGTGCTGTACAGATCCATCCGAGCGATTGGCTTGAAATGCCGGCACGGCACTGGTCTAGGGGTGACGAGACGAAAGCCCAGCGTTCCCTTCTCGCCTAGTGTGTAGCGTTCGTTTTGGCCCAACCGCTTGTTTCAGCTCATTACGGTTGTTGACGCATTATGGAACATTGCGCGCCCTGACTTCCGGCCACCCGAGCTCACAAAAGGCAGCTTCCGCGAGACGAGAGGCGACAACAGCTCCACTTTGACTCGCAGGCCTACTCCGCCAGCTCCCAACTAGATTCAGGCATTATACATGCACGGCGCTTGCAAAAATCACAGAGCAGAAACCCTAGCCGCAATCGGAAAGAAATCAGTCTCGCTCAGGAGGACGAGCTCCAGTATTTACACACGCAGTGTTGGCAGCACGCCCAGTGTGAACTCAGCTCGCACCCAAGAACAGAGTCATAGGGACAGGCGAACGTCGTAGAATCAAAGTGATATTCCTGAAGGCTGCGGTTGACGAGTCAACGAAAGCAAGCCGCGTGTATGCGAGTAAACCTTGCTGCTTGAGCTCAAGACGCGTTAGCATCGCATGTGCTAGTTACTGAACTAGAGCATGTACGTAACTCTATCCATCTGCCGCGCTTTACTTCTTGCAGTTACGCAACTATGCTTGGACTTTCCGTATCTATGTGGCTTCATTAGGGAATCTTACTTGCTGTGGTTGAATTTTTCACGACGAACAGACAAGTACCTCATTTACTCGTTTTGAGGTTAATGTCTAGAGAGTTATCTGAGGTGCCGTGCGTGCCGATCGAGCGCCACTGGTACCAACTATCAGTCTCTGTGCGACTCCTGTGCCTGATCTAGACACTATTGACGAGATAAGACCCCTTGGCTAATTGAGGAATATCCATGGGCTTTCTTTCTTCTGAGCTGCTGCCCGTGGATTGGCGCAGTGGCTCGGCGCTTCCACGCGGTAAGCGCTCGACCACTTTGCGTCCATAGATTTCGATCTCTATGTAACACGACTGCGCAGTGGCTAATTGCCCCTTTATGCCAGCTCAAGCTCCTCGAATGCCCCTTGCTGTGACTCTACTCACCCAAAGAGCTTTCAATCGCACGCATGCCACATGCTAACGGATGATTCAACAGCTCACCCCCCGGAAAATCAGTTGAGAGTTGTGCACAAGTCTCGTACGGCCATTCTCGTGATGACGGCATGGCTAAGCCCAGTGCCGCAGCTTTGGGTGCCTTTTTCAATAGATTTTCTACGCCTACCAGAAGAGGCATGTTTGCTACTCTGTTTCGAGCACCGGAGATGATGTACCCGGCTGAACTCGCCACGCCCGCGCGCACGCCCATTTCTGATCGTGAGGCACGCTGTCGGCCGCTATCGCACCCGCCCATCGCCTCGGCATACTCGCACACTGCTGCAGAGAATTAGCAGCCCCCGCTTCGGAAGCCGTAGCTGTACCCGAACATCACCATAAGCTGAAAGACCTGCGCGTACACACGGACGCAGACCTGTAGATGATGCAGTACATGAGAGGCCATGTTAACGCCTGGATTTTAGCTATCATGGAATCGTCGCTGCTCTCCATATCTTCACCCTATATGCTAGCGTAGCTCAATTCGTAAGGAGGCTAACACCCTATGAAGCACCCAATCCTTTCTTCCGTGCCAAGTATCCACAAGTCACGGTACATAGCGCTTTCTGAAAGACAGAGACTTTCCAATGACGTCAAATCACGGGCTGAAGTAGATTGGTGCCGAGCCTGGATGCTGGAGCACCGAGTGATAGCCAGAAACACGTGAGGTCGGATAGACAGGCAGCGACGGGATGATGTGATATCGCTCAGGCGTCAAAGACTGCAATCCAAACAACACTACCATGAGCTGGTGTGTGACAGTTGCTCCATCTGCCTCAGAAAGGCGGCCTGAACCATCCTTCTCAAGATTTTCCAGAGTTTCAATTCTAGTCCAAAACGCGTACGCTTCCAGGGATCTTTTGAGTCCGTCAATCTGCCTTGCCGTTGCTCCAGAGACTTGAAGGACACTGCGTTGATATTTCAAAAGCCGGTCAATTGTAGCAGGCGTCAATTTGAATGACATGCGCTGCTTCACAGCGGCATCGATGTGGAGCACCCGCGCTTCGACATACATCTCTTGCCATCCGTCTGATGATCGAGGCTCTTGATGAGACAAGCAACAGAGATACCAGATAGCCGTCTCGCTTGAAAGCCTCTCAACTAGCGAGCTTGACAAAGAGCTAGCCTTGTTTGTGTTGTAGCCGAGAGGCTTCAGTGTTTGTTTCAGCCAAGGCGAAACCTCGTCTATGACAATCACTGTGCGCCAGAGGAGTGCGTCAGAAGCTCTTGACTGAGGCAGTAGCTCCATGATCCTGGAATTGACGGAGTGAATCGAGATGAGCAAAATGGAGGGGAAAGGATATCTAGGCCATTGTGCTCTGGATGCCGTGCTCTCGACTCATATATGCTGTCTAGCGTGGCTACGCCGCACGCAAGGTCTTATGAGGCGAGATTGAGATACAGAAATCTTGCCTCTAGGAAAACAGCCGGAAGCCCCGAAGGTAGAGCCCATGTGATCAAACATCTTCACACGGAGAAATTTGCTTCTGCGCAAACTTGCTAGAGCGCGGCTCGTGCTAATTCGTGCTGCCAAATCGAAACAGCTCATCGCTGTAAGCGCTATTCCCCATATGCGTTCAGCGAACCCACCATGTACCCATAGTGAGCCGTCATCCGTTTGCGTCCAACATCGCTTTAGACAAAGAGAGCGGCTCCGTTGCTCACGCGAGTCGTGTAACGAGATGTGCTCGGCGATGTACTTCCACTGGCGGCAATACCATACACAATCTAACTCAGCGACGACCGTATTGCTGTTGACATCTACGTCTGAGCAGGCGCTCTGCACGAATCAGCAATGGATCGTGGTGGTTGCGACGATCCAAATGACTCAGTACCCTCAGGAAGCTCTAGAAGTATATCTGAAGAGGAACTAGCTGTGTCTCGTAGCTACCCAGGCATGTACTGATACATTCGTCTAAGTTGCAGGTAACAACTTGCGCTCGAGGCAGCATGAACAAACTGCTCGATTGTTTGAGCTTTCACAATTTCATTCGCTGCCTAACTCAATGGTCATGTGGAGCGAGAGCGGAGAGACCATGCATTGTAGTGTTGTGTCGAGTATCTTAGGAGACCAGAAATGCGAGCTCAGGTCGGGGGCTCTTCAGATCAGCAGTGTGGATAGGTCAACAAACAGAGATTTGAGATAAGCGGAAAAGTCAGGTCAGCCGAATGGAACAGCTCCGAACGAACTGAAGATACGCTCGAAGTATGTTGGCTGATTGGTGGCAATCAAGGGTACATGTGCAGTTGTTTCTGGATGTTGCGTAGGATTTTGAGATCCATCTCCAAGATTGGAGAGTTCGGTGCAATCTCCCCAAGAACTCTGCAAGTTCGGTCCATCAGGAGATTCAGGTCCTGCTTCGTAAGCTGGGTATCCTGTGGCAGATACTTGTGAAGCTGAGACTTGAAGACTGCGCATAGAACAAGCATGTTTCCGAATTGGCTGAGATTGTTAGCTCAAAATGTATTCGCAGAGTGTTCGATTCTTTACTTACGCATGCATTGTGCCAAAGATGTTGGTGACCATCAGTCGGCGGGTTCGGGCGCCGGCGTCAAACTTGACATACTTGCTCTCCGGGGCGGCACCAACACGGTCAAAAGCGATCGTACTCTGAATAGCAGCGTTGATGCACTTGACGGCGACTCCGATGATGCTTCTTTGATCATCTGATAGTGTGCTTGCGCCTGAGGGAGGAAAGTCGATGAAATGATTGGCGATGCGCAGGTACGGGCGCAGAATTACATAAATAGATCCGTAGTACTTGGCACGTAAACGTGCGACATTGATGTCAGTAGCTGGTGGATCATCATCGTTCCAGGTCAATGTTGGTGGCAGAACGCGTCTCCAATCTTCTAGAATGCTCACATGCGCTGTGGCACAGTGTGCAACCTCTTTGATGTTGCGAGTGTCGAAGCTGCGGCGAGCATCTAGATATTGTTACGACTGAATTTGTACCTTGCGATATGCCACTCACTTCTGCCATAGAGCATGTTATGCGCCTCGTTGAGGACGACACGAAGCCAAATCTGACTCGAGTACATGAGCATAGCGCCATCCTGGGTTTGCGGGTCCGCAAACATCTTCTCTTCGACGACAACCCCAGTTTCAGGCACTGATCCGATCGGCACTGATTCATAGACACCATCGGGATACGCAATCTCACTTTGAAAGTCGGAGATTCGGCTGGGTGGCAGAGTGCTCATCTCGGCCAAAATGTCCGACTCAAGCTGGAGGCATGTCCAGTAGACACGCATCACCAAGTTGAGCCTATTGCGTTCCTTGGGGAGCAGGGACGCTTTACTCTCCAAATACCAGTTTCGATCGAGATTCTGGCAATCTGCCTTGATAAGGACAAGAACAACGCGGCACGCATTGCTGATCCAGCTCCAGCTCTCCAGAACTCGAGCGAATTGACTCAGGTACAGTGCGGCTAGAATCATAGCCTGAGCGTGTGCCACTGTGTTTCCGCCCTGTTGGTTTCCAAGAATGTCGGTCGCATAGGCAAAGTAGCCCATACCAGGGAGGATATCAACGTTGCGAGGGCGATCGTTATTAGAACTGTCGCCGTTGAAGCTGCTGCTGGCGTGGATGCCCCATCCACCGTTTGTATGCAACATTCTGTCACTCTGAGGCGACGGAAGTGGATCGTGGTGATTACAGACTTTGCCAAGAGCAAGGACAAGGAGAACGAGTGCATTACGGAGGGAGCGTTCGATAGCGTGCTTGCTAGAGTGTGGCTCTCCATACGCGCTGCCAGAACGCTTTCGCTTGAGATCGGATCGCTGCGTCAACGAGTTGGCGGCTGACAAAGCGACGTGCTTGGCCGCGACGTCTGGGCTGTACTGCTCGCTGAACTCCTTGATCATCCTTCTAAGCTCACTTGCGTTCATGAAAGGATGCAGTTTGTGGATGTTGTCGATATAGGAATCGTATAACTCCCACAGAACTTGCGAACAGAAGTCGGGCCTGCCATCCGATCCAAGGCCACCGTTGTCCTGTTGAGGATGGCTGCTGGGGGTTTCGCCGGGCGCAGTCGGGCTGGAGGTGTCAGCAGGTGAACAGCCCCAGAGATCTCCCTTCCCAGGGAGTGGAGAGGAGGTATCGACATCGCCACCACTGTCAGGGCTTCCTGGTACCTGAGCTCCGTCGTTGAGGTCTTGACCTTCACCGACGCCCCAAACGTGAAGTAATCCTCGATCCTGCTCGAGCAGCATGGGATATTCTGAAACTTTGTGGCCGATTTCAAGGAGATTCTTGATGTAGTCGACACCCCGGCAGAATTCTGCCATGGAGTGCCATTCTTCAAACAGCTGATGCGCCGGTGTAGTATGGTCGATCTGCAATCCACTCCTCTGCTCGGTTGGCGACTCTGTTGCGCCACTGGGTTCACTTTGAACGCTTTCCGCCGGTGTCGCCGGTTGCTGAGGAAGAGCAAACACGGGCTCCTGCTTAACAGGAGTCAAAGCCTGTCCAGCTGTCGGAGACATTTGCGAGTGCGGGATGCTGGGAGACTCGGTCTTCATGCTACTGATACGGCGCATCTGGTTCCTTCCTTGAGCGGGTGTAGGAAATCGAGAGTTGTTCTTGTCTTTGTTGGGCATCGCAAATCCTGCTTCTGGCGAAGCTATTTTGGATATCTGGTCGGGTGTCTGAGCTAGAGGGGGACTGATCTCCACCCTCCGTCTCCATGAGGTGAATTCCCTTACAAGATTTTCAAGCACTTTTCCGATGTCGTTGACGCTGTCTTGCAGCTGCATCATGCCTCGATCTTGTCTATGAGGTGTTAGTGGCTGTCGGTTGCATTAGAGCTTGTCACATACTTTGGGGGTGGCACATCCTTGTACTGGCAATCGGCGTTGTTATCTCTGCAGAACTGACACGGGCGGGCTTCGTCACATTTCTGCTTGCGCGTCCGGCATTGGTTACAGGCCTGCGTGGCGCGAACTTGCTTGTGCTGTATCAGCCGACTAGCTGCGCCCGTGCAGTTCGTCGCATAGGGGCTCTGGTAATGCTGGGCAGCAGACGGCGGAGGTATCAGATAGGAGGTTCCCCTCTTGTTATGATGCGTAGAGTGCAACCCGCCGTTGAGCAAACACGCGTGTCGAATGGAAAGAGATTGCTTGGAACCATCTTCACCGGAGCCATGATGCGCATGGGGACGAGGTACGGTAGAAGACTGAGGACATGGGGTGTGGGGGTAATTGTGGTATGATGTCGCAAGAGAAGGAACATTGTTAAACAGCGGCAGTTGACTCGAGTCTTGGCCAGTGTATCCGCCATTAGGCGTCAAGCTCATCGTGGAGGCTATAGGGGACGATTCCAACCAGATTTGAGGTCACCGGTCATTCGCACAATCTCGAAGAATGCAGACAAGGCAACAACTGCAATGTCCCTCGACGTGAAGGCAATAGTAGGTCGGCAGGTGGGAGCCTGTAGCACAAGCATCAATATCGGCTTTTCGCGCGCCACGCTTATTGCACTCGCATCTATAAGATGAGCACGACACAGCACAGACTCTTCATCAGATCCTGGCGAGCCCGTCGCCTGAAACTGTGGCAGCCCCATAGGATTGCATGCCAGCAATGCTCCTAGCGCGATGCAGCCTGGGTAGCAGTTTGTTCGGAGAAAGGCTTAGCACAACGCCTTCAGTTTGTGCGGAAGATGGCTTAGCGCGACGCCTTCAGTTTGTGCGGAAAATGGCTTAGCGCGACGCCTTCAGTTTGTGCGGAGAAAGGCTTAGCACAACGCCTTCAGTTTGTGCGGAAAATGGCTTAGCGCGCTGCACTGCTACAATAGATCCCAGAATAAACACCCACGCCTGCACTAGAAGCTATTTGCAGGGCCAACCTACCTGTGACACCTATACATGCTGAGACTAATTGTCGGCATCAGTGTGCGTATGAGCAACCGGGCCGCCAGGCGTTTGCAAAAGCCGTAACGGCATTCCTGCATGTCGGTTGCTTGCATACTATCTTCGAGTTCATCTACGCCACTGCTGCACCTTGCCTCAAGTGCTGTATCGGGATCCTACTTCTAAACACGTTAGCGCAAAGAGATCACCTCGCTCCCTTCTGATCACGCCTAGTCGCTGGTGACACTGCGGTCTAGTTCGTGTCGGCGGTCGTACCTGGGGAAGATGGTAAGCTGGACAAACTCCGTGTATAGGTCTGCATTCATTGCAGCCTTTAAACAAAACTAGTTGCAATGATTCTCAGGAGCGTTCTACAAGAACTCCACCCACGGAAAGCAACTACATAATGACCGCCAAGCGAATGTATGCCAATCTGCACGACAGTCGGTCGCAGCGGGCGCCCGCTACTGCGTTATGTAATGTGCTTGTTGTCTTTCAAAATACTTATCCGCTTTTCATGCTGGTTTTCTTTCTAGCGGCCCTCACCATACGTAGCATTGCAGCGTCGAAATCCAACACTGACATAGTCAAGCCTACCTCTACTGGCCCTGGCGGCAGGTCGCTACCGGCTGCCGACCCCACCCGCAAGTTCGTCGAGAAGACAGTCCACGACAAAGTCACGCCAAAGCAGAAGAGGGCGTTCGAGTGGCTCTCGCTGGCCGTGGCTTTGACCTTCTTCGGCAATGCGGTCCTCGTCGTCTCGCAAGCGCTAGTCAGGCGGAACGAGCACTGGTGGTGTGGGCAGTCTGTCGTGGTACGTGCAATCCAAGTCATAGCAGGGAGCCGGAGCTGATCTCGAGAACTAGATCTACCTGGTGGGCTCGTTCTTCGTGTACAACCTGTTCCTCATCTCCCTCCTCGAATCGAAGCCTTCTCCGACCGTTGTCCACGTGTCGACATGGTCTGTAGGCCTTGCGCTCGAAATCGTCGTTGTGGCACTCTCGCTCGCCCTCTACACGCGCCCCCACTGCCAGCCGACCTCTGGTCACCCCGAACATGCCAAGCTACGCCTCCACATAACCGAATGGGAGGCTGCTGAGATTGCAGTTGATCTTTTGCGAATTGTCCTTCTGGTCGCCCTGCTTGGATTGTACCTGACCTTTGTGGTCCTAGCGCAGGCGAAGAAGCTGCAAGAAGGCGGAGATTCGAGCGAGACTACCTCGCTACTGAGCGACGGCTCCAACCGCGTAGAAAACGGCTACGAAAAGGGAGCAAATGGCAACGCATCCTACGGCTCAGTTGGCGGCAAGCATCAACACTTTGAGGTTGTACCGCCCGCCTGGAGCAGACCAACAGGTGTTCCCACCCGCAGCTGGTGGGAGTACATCAAGGGCTACGGCATGTTTTTCCCTTACCTCTGGCCATCCAAGGATCGTCGACTGCAGATCGTGGTGGTTGTGTGTTTTGTGCTTGTCATGGCACAGCGCGTGATCAACCTGCTAGTCCCTGATCAGCTGGGTCATATCGTGGATCGCCTAGAGCACAAGGTCTCAGGCAGCCCTTGGACGGCCATTTGCCTATTTATCACTTTCCGCTTTCTGCAAGGAACCAACGGTGTGCTTGGAGCTGCACGATCCGCGCTTTGGATCCCCGTCTCGCAATACTCGTACCGTGAACTATCTGTTGCGGCGTTTGAGCACGTACATAGTCTTAGCCTGGATTTCCACCTTGGCAAAAAGACAGGTGAGGTACTTTCTGCGCTTGGAAAGGGAAGCTCGATCAATACTTTCCTTGAGCAGGTGACGTTCTCCGTGGTGCCCATGCTGCTGGACTTGGGCGCTGCTATTGGATACTTCTTGATCAGGTACGACGCGTACTATGCGCTAGTTCTTGCGATTGTGACATTTTGGTACATCTACCTGACGATCCGCATGGCGCAGTGGCGTGCTGAGATTCGTCGGAAGATGGTTAATGCCGACCGCGAAGAGGATGCCGTGAAGTGGGTAATCGCCACTTACCCCATTTACGTGGCGCTAACAGCAACAGGAATGACTCTATGGTATCCTACGAGACAGTCAAGTACTTTAATGCCGAGGCTTACGAGTTCAATCGCTACCGTCAAGCCGTCCAAAAATACCAGGACGCTGAGTGGAAAGTTTTGCTGTCCCTGAGCATTATGAACATTACACAAAACATGGTGTTCATGCTCGGCCTTCTGGTAACATGTTTCATAGCGGCCTACCAGGTCACAACAGAAGCCATTACTGGCGGAAAGTTCGTTACCTTAATCGTCTTCATGGGTCAACTGCAAAGCCCGCTCAATTTCTTCAGCACTTTCTACAGAACGATACAGTCTGCTATGATTAACTCTGAGCGCATGCTCGAGCTCTTCAAGGAGACGGCCACGGTCGTCGATAAAGAGGGTACCAACGAGCTGCTATCCTGCAGGGGCGATCTAACATTCCAGGACGTACACTTTTCATACGACAACCGCAAGGCTGCCTTGACCGGTCTTGATTTCCAATGCGCGCCCGGTACGACAACAGCATTCGTTGGCGAGTCAGGTGGTGGCAAGTCTACAGTGTTCCGCCTCTTGTACCGCTTCTACAACACTGAGTCTGGGAGCATTCAGATGGATGGCAATGACGTCACAGACCTCACGATCGACTCTGTGCGCCGCCATATTGGAGTTGTGCCTCAAGATACTGTCTTGTTCAACGAAACACTCATGTATAACCTCAAATACGCTAACCCGGACGCAACTGATGAGCAGGTTTACGAGGCGTGCAGAACCGCCAGTATTCACGACAAGATCCTTACCTTCCCCGACAAGTACGAGACCAAGGTTGGAGAACGTGGTCTCCGTCTCTCTGGTGGAGAGAAGCAGCGAGTTGCTATCGCACGTACCATTTTGAAGAATCCCAGAATCATCATGCTCGACGAAGCAACCGCCGCTCTTGATACAGAGACCGAGCAGCACATTCAGGAGGCTTTTGCGACCCTGGCACATGGACGCACCATGCTCATCATTGCCCACCGACTCAGCACCATCACTCACGCGGACCAGATCCTTGTCTTGAATAAGGGCAAGGTACAAGAGCGAGGCACACACGAGGAGCTTCTAGAGCGCAATGGCCACTATGCCGCAATGTGGAAAAAGCAAATTCGAGCACAGCGAGCGGCTAAGCAGGATATAGTCTTCCCCGTGACAAGTGAACGCGGTGTGTCTGCCAGCCACGACATCTAGGCGCAGGTACTTGTCCCAATCTCACCTTCTACCGCGAATGCACAGAGAGTCTGTCTGGTGGAGCTACATCGAGGACATTAAGCGAGTTTGAGAAGGCAGATTGGCCTTAGGGATTGCTCCAAAGCTGCGATAACCTGTTGGGTGCGATGACAGACTGATCAGAGATACGGAAATCAAGCAAAATGTTATATTTTGGCATGCATGTGTCTTTCCTTCCCTAGTCTTTGCGCACGAAGACCTATAAAGTCAGGGCGGACGTGAGAGGTGTTGATCGCTTCATCTTTACATCGACCAAAGCTCTACGCATCTAAGCAATGCCAGCACGCGTGTACACAGTCACAAGGCTCACAAGACAAAATAGCGCGATAACAAATATGGTTGCTTGTATGGCTTCTGGATCACAAGAGTACGTAGAGCAGTAGTTCCGTTCCCAATAAGATGGTTACGCGAGTACTCACATAGATCGTCTGGCACATCGCAGAGAGAGCTGATAGCCAGAATTACTTCTTGTCTATCTCGCATCCAGCATGTTTATCGTCGGCAGGGGGCGTGCGCATTAACTCATGCCAGCTGGATGCAAGTTGCGTCGACAAGCTGGAACATTGAACACAGAAAAAATATCCCCAGCTGCCTCCACGCCTGACAAGATTGTGTCGACATGGACGATCTCAGGCGTTGAGACGGGTGATCCCGAATAACCATCCAGAATACCAATTCGGTCTGCTTGTTGGTCTGCTTGTTAGTCAGCGTGTTGGCCTGCTTAATAAACAAAAAGCAAGGTGCGACTCTTGGCCTGCGCCTCTCGTCCCGCCATGCGCGAACCAGACACGACCACGCTCCACCTCCTTCATCAAACAGGCAGAGACTCCAGCAACCCTTCGTAAAAGGATGCAGACTGCAAAGCCGCAAAATGTACTTGCGATACAGATGTGCGACCCAAGCCAGTGGAGGGGACCTTTCCGGTATCTTGAACGATCAGAACGTCAATCCGAGCCGAGACCCAGGCCGCCAAAGACGTGCAAAACCGAGTCCGGGCAGGAGAAGTTTGTGAGACTCTGCATTGATAGGCAGGTATCGCTTTGTGTGTGCCCGGATGAAATTGCAAAATTCGCACGGCAGTCTTTGTTGGAGCTCTGTAGCAATGGTGACTGTACAGTAGTACCTCATGCCGGAGGGGACGTCAAGCAGCACATAAAGCTGATTTTATCACTCAGCTATTTAGCTGTACGAAACAGAAAGATGAGAAAGACGACTGGCAGCGACCCAGATGCTCTGGCTGACAAGATCAAGAAAGAACTGGGACTGTCAGAACTGCGGGCTTCCACTACACTAGGAATGTACACGGGTATACTGAACTGGCACGCGGTCATAAATAATCTCGTTGGTGGCGGGAATTTTACGCCGGGGCAAGCTACGCTGTTGTTCATCATATGTAAGTCTCGCCTCATGCAAGAACGTGTTGATCGCTAAGAAGAGTGTCAGACGGACCGGATAGTCCGAATCAATACCGACAAGTGACGTCAGCTGTGAGGGATCTTTTTGTTCGGGTTTTGAGTAGGGAGCACCTTCCCCTGGATCACGAAGACGGAAAGAACAAGATCTGCCTCGCGGCGCTGCTCACTGAGCTGGACCCACTCCTCGGGTCCGGAAGCGCGCCTACTCAGAACAGGCTCAAGGATATGCATACCGAGCTCGGTTATACGTTTGCGTGTACCACCTGCTATCCATTTTCTCAAAACTTCGCTTCGGATAGGTTGTTGCCAACAATGAGAGCCGAGGACCGAGTGCACAACATCTCCCCTTTCAACAGACCCATGCGCTCTCCAAACCAACTGCTGTTTTACAAACTTTTGTGCAACATCAAAGCACACTTGGCAGGCTCTTGTCAGGACGTGATTGTAGACGATCGAGGAGCTCTCTTTTCTAAATGCGGCACCAGACTACGCAACAACCTGTGCGATAGTTTTGACTCTTACTGCTTCTCTGCTACCATGTTCATCGACGATGGCAAGTGGCCCGAGGCCCTCCGAGCACTCAGTAAAGCTGGCGAATTGGTCGCGAGAATCCTTCAGACCAAGCATCCACGGATCCTAACCTGCTTCTTCGAAGTGTTCGTCCATCTCAACCAGTGCAGGCTCCCTGAAGTCACTCAGTTAATCCGCAAGCTTATCGCGAGGGAATCTAAAGAGGCCACGCAGGCTCGGCACCCTTGGAGTCACATATGTCGGATCCTCGGCGAACTCGACTCGGATTCACTCGAACAGGCTATTGAAAGAGCTTGGGAATTCACTGTTCACACCTTTAACCGTGAGCTTGGATCTGGCTGTTCGCTTGCTATTTCTGTCCGTCTGGATTACGTTAAACGTATATACGGGCCCACAAATCATGTCGAAGAACAACAACAACTTGAAGAACTACGTCTATCTTTGGAGAAATTGGAAGACATGCACCCTTCTTATCCGCGAGTTCTGCTCAACTTGGCCCACAACATGAACAAACAGGGACTTTTTGAGCGTGCGAGAGAATTGGGGAATATCGTTCTCCAGCTGCTTCAAGAGCACGTGATTTTTGCTGAGAAGATTGTCGAGAGGATAGAGTCCTTGAAGATCATTGCGTGGAGCTTCTATCACGAAGGATTGACTGCCGAAGCAGAACAGAACATGCGAAGCACGATTGAACTGGCTGTAGCAAAGTTGGGGAAAGACCATGCTTGGGTCTCTGAGTTTGCGATCGTTCTGGAGGCTTGGCTTCGAGGTTGGGACCGGGCAGTGGATGCTGATGTACTACGGGCGCAGATCGTAGACCCTCATTCCTAGTGAGAAGGATGAGTAGCTGGTTGACACTGAGAGATGTTTTTCGAAAGGACCCTGACGCGTCACCCAATTGCCTTCTCATCTACCCATGTATGAGAATCTTGTTTCTGCAGAACCAACAACTACCCAATCATCATAGATTGTCTTCTTGCTACCTGTCAGCACCACAGATGCCTATGCTTGCATCAGAACAGCCATGTCAACTTCAGCTCTTTAGGCAGTTCTCACTCCACGTCTTCCGGAGGTGAGTCAACAATCTTTCCTTCTGCCACGAGTACGACCTCATCGACCGGAGCCTCGTTGTGGTGGACTTGCAGCCAAGTTTTTATTGTCCCAGTGTCTGTGCCGCATTGGAAAACACGCACTCGTCTTTGAACACGCTTGCCGCCGTAGGCGCCATAGCCACCGTAGCCCGCGGCACCTGAGTAGCATAACCAAAGACCACGTTGAGGATATGGACGCCCTTTTCGGGATGACTTCCGAGCTTTATGCGCCAAGTTCATACTAATTCCGAGAGCTACCAGCAAGGTGCTGATACTAAAGACGATGCGGACTGCGTCGTAGCAGACTGTTTTCTCAGCCCTGGGCAGTCCAAGCAGAGCACCGCAGCACAAAATGCAAAGTGAGCCCAACGGAACCAGCAAAGGCAGCAGGAGCTGAGGTTGTTCTTCCAACGAAGCAACGAAATCATTAACGTGATCGTGCCCACATGCCAATACCTTTATGCCTATGTTGTTCGCAGCGTCGTATAACCTGGACTCGTGCCTGGACCCCTCGGTTGGCTCCCTCCGTTGGCCACACCGTATTTGTAGCTGAGCGCTTTTGCTGAATTGGCGCACAGGAATGTGGAGGAATACCATTTCCGAGTTAAAGCGGTTGTTGCCATCGTCCTGCTCGCGCGCCTTTCGATTCGCTTTATGACTGTCCTCCAACCACTTGACTTGACTGTCTTTGATGTAATCGTAATCGTTGCGTAGTATTCCGGGCAACTGACCGTGCGAATCGAGGAAGTAAAGAGTCAGGACTGGGAAACGACTCGGCCGGTGCGCGAGAACATGAATGTAATAGTTTCCCACGCCATCGACCTCCTCCGGCCCTGGTTCGCAGAGGCTGTAGGGTAGATGTTGGAATATCGACATCTGATCCTCCCCTGCGATCTAGTTAGCAAGGGTGTACAGCTACCTTGTAATCTTTTGACGGCTTTGATCCGTCGTCGATCGGCAATGAGCGCTCAGGGATGATGACTTACGCGATAATGCATGGCGACCTTCAGTGTCGTGATTGCCGAAAACGAAGGCGTATGGGATGCCGGCCGCGATCAAGGGAGCAACTACCTTCAATATGACGGTAAGGCTGTCGTTGACGTCATGGTGTATCTGATCCCCAGTGAATACCACAAGGTCTGGTCTCGCGACCTTCAGGACGTGATCCACAAACTCTACTGTGAGCGGATCGGCCTTGCACGTTGCCAAATAATTTCCGTTCCCATCGATAGCATCGCGGCATTCTCCAGCGCCAACTCCCATGTGCAGATCAGAAATCTGGACTATTGTGAAGCTGCCATCTTTTCGAACCCTAAGTTCCGGGTGAATGTTCTGCCCCGGTTCGGACTTGCCCCGGAGGAAGGTTAGTCTTGGAGCGGGGATGCTCACGTGCGAGCCCAGCTGGAGTGGCTGATCCATCAAAGTCCATTGCGGTCGTGGATCTCTTGCATCTTCCCCAAAAAGGACATCCACCGATCTCACAACTTGGTCAATGTCGCCCGAGAATTCGCTTGTTTCCAGCCAGATGTTTTTGCTTCGACGTGTCCATGAAGCACTTGAGCTGGGAGGTAGCTCGCTTACTCGTATGTCCGTGACTACCCGATCTCCGGTAGCAAGTTCGCTCTGGTCGATCAATTTCACATTGAGGTAAGCCTTGCGCTGACGGTTTTGATGAAGGTAAAGCTCCTTATTCAGGCGGCGCCATGATTGCCTGTCGCAGTCCTGAGCGTGGAAGGAAGTGGGGAAACGGTCCGTAGAAGCAACAACGTGCACGTCTAGATCTGTGATAACTTGACCAGCGGCAACGGCCCTGATATCGAGTATGGGATGCGCCACTGCTTGGGGGCGAGGATGCTGTAACCAGCCCAAGAGGCTGTCCATAACAGCCGGCAAAGGGGTCAAGCCGAGCAACGTGAGCGATTGACAGCGTTGTGGCGTGACGAGGCGAGTCTCTACAGCCGCGGCACAGATGGTAGCTTACGTGATCCAACGCATGGGCCCTGGATATCCTTAGCTACGCTGACAGACACAGACCACCCATGTCGCCAAACGGAGCAACACTGAAACCACTCCCGGCTCGCCCGCCCTTCCTCAGCCTCCACGGCCCTGAAACAACTCACGATTAGTCACAGCCTGTAGACCACGCAGACCTGCCGCACAGCGATCCTCACCTATTGCTTGAACAAAACGCCCCAGCGCGCGCTGACAGCGTGCCCACAGATCTCGCTGCCCGGATCCGCTCTCGATCGCGACAGCGGTACGATGCTCGCTGCGACGCGAAAACAGATAACGGCGCTGCAACTGCAAAGCGATCCTAGCGGGGACCGTCGGCACACAGCAACAGCGACCAGTAAGGAGCGCGCTTCATGGAAAATACTCTGCTTGTTCGTGTTTGAGCTAGACCTCACGACAACTTTGGGCTAGACCTCATGACAACTTTGGGTTAGACCTCATGACAACTTTGGGTTAGACCTCATGACAACTTTGGGCTAGACCTCATGACAACTTTGGGCTAGACCTCACGACAACCTTGGGCTGTGTCAATTGGCTCTGGGATGGCTATGCACAAAATGAATGGACATGGTGACGAGTCGTTAGTCCAAAGGGATTGCCAGGTGCCAGGTAGTTGCAGACTCGATTGCCACATCCACCTATCGGAACTCTAGCCGTACTCGGGTAAATGGGTATGCAAGGTGCGATGACTCTTTGTGGGTGTCTTGACCGGTGACAGATCTCTCTAGACCTTCGGGGGAGCCGGGTTGTGGACACGATCCTCATACCCGGAAAAGCCTGGGGACATATCCTTGGGTCTTGGAAGGGAGCGCTGGCCCATTTGGGTTCCACTCGAACCAGCTATTCTCCAGTACCGCTTCAAGCCACAGCTATGTGACGAGTGACATCAGGCGTTTAGAGAAGAGATGCATCCCGCTTTGCAGTCAGCTGTGCAAAGCCTCCTCTCAGATTCCACCCTCGACCAGCTATCAGTTGATGTGATGGACAGACTCATACAATATATTCCTCATGCTACACACTATCTACTGTGTTCAAGTACATTTGATGTTTCTTGTCCCACATGTAACCAATCTCAACCCTGTCAAGTATGCTGTTCTCAACGTTTGTATGCAGCATTCCAGAGAGTCCAGCCAAGGAAGTAACGTCCCACCGATCAAGTGCCCCTAGGGGCCCTATACGTGACGTCGTTCTCGCTACAACCCTGCTTTCTGATAAACCGGAGGATCCATCTCATTTACAACCCGCATTGTGGCAGCTCCACTGCAGAATGAGCTGAGACTGATGATGACTTCGTGTGGTTTGTCACCCCGGATCCTGAAAATGTAGGAATTGTCTCCGTAAACTTCCTTCTTACAACCTTCAAAGACGCCACGGACCTCTAAACTCTTGGTTTTGAGCACCACATTCTGATACAAGAGTTGAACCAACTCTGTTTCGTGATACAGGAGCGGAACCATTTCTCCATGGAGAGTTAAGTTCTTCTGGAGATTAAAAACCAGAGAAGCTACCTGCTTCATGAAGGGGTTTGATGAATTCTTGTAAAGGGCGGCCCGTCCTGCAAGCTGGAGCAACGACACCGTAATTTTCTGTACATAGGGATGTAGAGGGAGGCCATCATCAGCGAATAGTATGCTGTGTTGGATTCCGGTGAGCTCAATGTTGCCCTTTTCGTCAGAAAATACGTTCTCGAAAGAGAGTGAGTTTTTGACGTCTCTGATGGATAGACGCGGAGGCGGCGGCGGAGGCGGAGGCGGCGGAGGCGGTGGACACGGACGCGGCAGCGGCGTCAGTGACAACAGCCTGTATATTGGAGGGGCCCGGAAAAATCGCTTGTTGCAAGGAGCCGCAGTCGATGGACCAAAACATTGCAAGCCTTGTGGTTTACATAACCCCAGCTCGACGTGTTCGTCTAGGCATGGTTTGAAATTTCGCCTTGCAAGTTAGCTGACTATTATCCCGGGAAGATACATCAACGTACAATCTCAAAAACGCCCATGAAATCCTGATTACAACCAGAGATAGAATCGAGATGAGCAAACAGACAACGAATAAGAGCGAGGAGCGAAGGAAAGTCTCTGTAGAATCCTCCATTTTGTATAATGTACGAGTGAGTTCGTTTGCAGTGTGACTGTGAGTTGTGTTAAGTGCTATGTTTGTGAGGCATTGCCATCTTAAATAGCAAGGTTGCCCAAGACCAAGGCTGGTCCTCATGATAAGCGAAGGGACCTACCGTGCGTTTTGGTGTCGGATGCACAGTGATACGATACGCACCACGGCTGTCTGATTGCCTAGTTGCCTGTTTGCCTAATTTATGAATTGCCTGCTTTTCTGCCTGTCTGCTTGCCGCTTCGCTGGTCTGGATTCATGACTGGCGTCTCGTACGATGTGGCTGCATGAGAACTGCAGACGCCGGCCATTGAGCTGGTAGATTCTGTCTGCATGTGTCTAACAGAAACCATGGATTCGGTCCTTTTATCCAGGGAAGTCCATAGAGTGCACTAGGCTTCGCGATAGAAAGCAGCATGTAGAATTGACGTGTCTCTGATTCTTGTGTGGAACTGCCGCTCCTGCTGATAGCTGGTATCAAGGCTATTAAAGCCGACTTATCACGGGATCACATGTACCGTTCTACTCACCTGTACCTCACAACTCACAAGCTACGAGAAGTGATCGGGGGTGTATCTCAGTGGGATATGGCCCTACAAAATCTATACGCACATTCGCTGCGTCTTGGTCTTCCTGTAAGGAGCACATGCTGGTACCATAGATCTCAGCGCCTTTCGCGGAGCAGCGAGACTCCAGGAATCTCAGGTTGTTAGGCATGGTAGAGAAATTTATGGAATTGTGATTCTTATTTACCCAACATACTACTACAGCTGCTGCGGACTTGCCGAACCTCCATGCACACTCCTTCCCTCTGACCCTGTTCCACCGCAAGGAACTTCTCCACAATGGTTTTGAAATTCCACTCTGCGCTGCGACCTTGTTTAACGAAGCGTCCGAGGGACGTGCCATTACGGAGCCTGTATCTGACACTCCACAGCGTAGAGTTCAATTCCTCAGTCGTCATGTTCCCATGTTTTTTGAGGTGTTCGAGTATGCTCTTGAAAGTGTATTCAGGATTTTGAGAATGCTGTAGCTGGCGTTTATTTTCTTTGTCGTCGAACACGGTCAAGAGAAAGTGTACGGTCGTGGGTTCTGCCGGCCGCGACTTGTTAGTATCGGCACTTGCTGGTTCGCACAATGGAATCAATTGTGTCCAAGTGCTGTTTTCGGGGATTCCAGATGGTTCTTTGATTGCTGAGTTCCAATCGGCGGCACCAGATATTGCAGACTCATTATTGCGAGAATGCAAATCTCCTGAAGGCTGCTTGTCGCTGAGCTGTGATCGAGTTAGCTCATGGTCGCACTCGTCACAGCACAAGCGTTCAACCTACGGCATCCATTGTGTGCGTGACCTCAGCTTTGACAAATCGAGTTGCAACTTTCAGACAAGCGGAATCAATCGGATGGGCACTCCTGTTGTTGAGATGTGAGTCAGAAAATAAAAGACCAGTGGTGCATGCAGGCACCAAGGATCTTATAGGTCCTTGCTACACAGCTGAGCTTAACGCAGGATCTGCTTTTACGCAAACACATGACGCCATGCTTGTCTCTTGGACAGGGGTTATTCTCTTGGACGTTCTGAACCAACCAATGTCTCTCCCCTGCCGACGCTTTAAATTCATGTTGGTGTGCCAGCATTGGTTTTCAAGTGGACAGGCATTATGTGTTCAATTACAGCGCGCAGAAATGTCAGCTGGGCGTTGGAGATTTATTCCACCGTTACCATCATCCCACCCATGGCAGCTCAATGCCGTGCTTGCACAAGACTATGAGCATCTAAGCGTGAGCAGTGCTCAGGCTCAAGGCGGCCTGATTCTCACTCCGTCGCCTGAAGACTGACAGAAAGGGAATATCATGCGAGAGCGGCCCACAACACTGTTTTGTGACTGTTTCGAACATCGATACAGCTCATGTGTCTCAGCAGTGCCCTGTAACCATCCAAGCTGTGCATCGGTAGCTTAGGACAACCGGCTAGTTGAACTAGAGCTCGCAGAAATCGTCGTTTAGAGTTAGGTACAAGTCGGTTCTGCTTAGCGGGAAGCCGGAATTGTGTATCAGCTGTCAGACTGTGTGGGGCTGTCAGTCGACTTCTGGGCCTCCTTAACAACCCTGTCGGCGGCTGAGGGGTGCATTGCTATACTGTACAGCGCGAGGACCGATGTCACAACCAGCCACAGGACACTTTGTGGGTTGGAAGTAATGGGTGCCTCACGGGACGCAGTTGGTAGCTGAGATGGTTAAACAAGATAAAGCTGCTGCCTAGATGCACTCATTAGCGACGAATTCAGTTTTTGAAACGGTTGGCACTACAATCACACCATAAAGTGGCAACACTAGGCGGCTGCGAAGTCCACTGCCAAATCAATCATAGTTTATCTCACTTGCGGTGTGTACCCGGCTAAATGGTCCGCGATTGCAGGATGCTGTTCCACATAAAGGCCCCCAGAATCGGGAAACGTCAGGCAAGGACTGAATATCCACTCACCAAAAGCTTGTTTACCTGCGCTCGGACTATGACTGGTAGATGAAAGATTGGTTCAAAAGCGATAGAGCGGCTTTCAGGAGGCAGGCTACACTGCTCTGTCACATAGATGACCAAACGTGAAGGAAAGCAAAGGCCGAAAGGTAGACCTGGACCTTTGGTGTCTAGATGATTACACAGGCTGAGTGCAATCTCGTAGCTTGAGCTTTCAACAGCGTCCCCAAACACATTGACTACCCGCAGTTCAACACATGTCAAAGACTTGTTACGGGCGGTGTAGGAATGGCGCGTGATCAGTATGTAACGTAAGACACGACAATACCTAGAGAGGTCTAGCGCGGGCGAGCGCTTTTGTGGACCGTGCTTAGGTCATGTTGGCAGCGGCAATAGCCCGGCGTAAGCTGTTCATGGGTGCACAGGCTCCAGAGAGTTGACACATCTGACCTTGACACAGTCTATGTGACCGATTCCTGCGTCTTGCACTGTCTCTTCCTTCTTCAACGCAGCAGGACTCTTGCTAAACACTGAGAGATCAACAGCAACAACAACGAGTTGGAGAACATGGAGGATCTCGGGCTGCACTCACAATATTCATTCTGGGGCTCCGAGTGGATGATGGGAGAGCAGCAGGCGGCTCTAATCAAACCAAATTCAGATTACTGGTTTACTCCCAGCAACCATGATGGTTCATCGTTGTTACCATGGGAGCGACAGCCATGGAGTGCGATGAATCAGGACACCATTGCTCCTTCGGATATCATCAAATCTCCGCCAAGATCACCAGGACATGATAGGGCCTACCAGTCCTATACTCAGTGCAACTCTCAGCAGTTGCAGATTCAACCTGAAGCGATGCCAGATCTTTTGCTTCCCTTTACAAGCACGAAAGAAACATCGAATCCGAGTTTGGATCACTTCACGTCTACACTCGTGGGTCAAGCTAGATTCATGGGCTCAAACCTTGTGCACACAAACGTTACGACAGCCTTGTGTGGCGACACGTCTCAGCGAGCCACCGCAGGCTCTGTCAATAATCCGCATAAGACGCAGCGACCACACGAAGAGAAACTGCATCCGTCCTGGCAGTCATGCAACAACTGGAATGGACTTGGAAAGGAACAGAGGAGATCCTCAAGAAGCCAATCTCTGGTCCAGTACACTGCAAATTACGCAAGCCCCTGTTTTCGAGATCTCACTATGCTTGGAACTGAACGGCGTAACATCGGAGCAACGATAAAGCCCCGCCTTCAACTAGTTGTTGACAAGACAGGCCGAGCCTATGTTAAAGTATCCCGGAGAAAGAAGGATACACGAGGACACATTGTTGTTGTCTGCAGGGATCGGCAGGAAGCACGCCGAGCCGCTGCTTTTTCACGCCTCTCATATTGCGGTCATATACCATCCAAGGGGTAGAAAAAGTTTTTTGAATGGCCAGTAGACTGCAGCTTAGCACTCTCTGCCTTGTCTTGCTTTTCTAGCCAAATCGGGTATTAGCGTCGCGATAGTACTGTGATATCAATGTAGGGCTACATCCACATAGATGTAGTGCTTTATTACAAGTGTCACAATGTCACAATGTCACGATTTTGCAATTGTCATAATATCACGGTACTCCACAGTCACGGCCAGCTTAGAGCATCGGCTAAAAGCGGGGAAACCCATGAATGCAACGTACTATGCTTGGAAAATGGGTAGATCAGTCCGTCCAGGGCCTTGGCTCGTATAAGCATAGTGTGATGCGACTAGTCATCGAGTAACGATCTTTTGATCAAGACATGCTGCATAAATACCAAAATTATGATTCGCTGATAGTCTTGCTCATAATGACTGTCGACTCTGCCTTCCAAGGCAACAATCGGCATTCGAGTTCACGGTGCGGTCGTGTCGTTGGCTAAATTGGCTGGGGAGCGCTGCATTGAATACGGCCCTTAAGATGGGCGACGAGTGTGTGTGATCTGATTGGGCGGGATTCGAAGAGGCGTTTGTTGAGGGTGTCGTTGCAGGACCCCTTGCTGTCGTTGCGGATGTCAGCCACAAACGTCTCTACAATTACAACCTGGTTTGGGGCAAGGAGCTCCGAAGGCAATCTTGCTTCTTTACTGGTAGCAATCTAAGACCGCCTCCCGTGAGAACATAGTTAAGACCTCTGTTTCTTCATGCTTGGTTACAGTGCCAGGCTCTGTAGGCCAACAGCGCATCAACAATCTGTTGTCAGCCAGCAGCTAGATTAGCCATCATGCTCATCAGCACGGTTTCTATGACCCTTCGATTGTTGATCTCTATGGCAGACTACTATAATAACATCGTTATCCCAAATGCGTTAAAACTTTAAAAGCAATTTGCTCTGCGCATAACAGTGCAGATCTGCGAAATACTTCTTAGATTGCCCAGAAAACGTGCTAGTGCCACTACGGACAACACCCTTTATCCAAGGTGCAATTTCTGAAGTTTCTAGATGGCGAACTAGGTGGTGTGAGAAGGCCATCGAAACACTTGGCAGTTGATTCTGGTTGTTTGCTGTCCTCGGCCAGCAGTTTGTCAAGGGTACAGCCTGTCTCATTATCTCCAGGAATCTCATCCTCTTCATTGCTCAACATGGACGAACGCCTGAGCTTAGTGGAAGTCTGACTACAAAGCGTTTCTTCATCGGCGCTCATCGCATCCTTGTATGGTGATTGCCACTTCCCAGTGTCTGGGGGAATTTCCAGCTCTTCATCAAGTAACAAGTTGTTGGGAATCGGGCTGTAGGCGGACAAGCTGTCTTGTGGGTCAACACAATGTCGTAGAGATTGTCGGTATGGGTGCTTGTGGCGTGCGATTCCAGCGGCCTTTTTGCTCGCCTTCAAAAGAGGCTTCAATTGAAGTGCAGATTGCGCGCGTGTTTTTCGAGCGGAGAGCAGTTTCTGCCGACTTGCATCGCGCGATGCCATCTGCCCACGAGATGCATCTTGTAAGGCGAACGCGTGCGGCACTATGTGTGATAACGTCCGTCCCTGTGGATCGAGAATCCCTGTGGGCCGAGAATGGTCAATGAGACAGAGCACTGAGCTGGAAGATGTGCGATCCTCGCGCTCTTATTGGCCATTCTCGGCCCACAGGGATTCTCGATTCACAGGGACGGACGTTAGACTCTTCATTGTGATGTGGAAAAGAAGATCGTAAGAGAGAATGTCTTTGCCAACGCGTTCTGTGGGCTGTCGACCCTAATTTATGTAGTTACCAGGCGCCAAGATGTGGGGCTGAGCGCCGTCAGAAACTGCTGCTAGGTAGAGCAACCCCAGGTATTAGCGCTTAGGAGCAATTGCTGCGGCCTGTAGTGAATGCCTCTAAGTGACAAGGCGCGATGACATTTAGAAGGCTTTGGGTCTACTCTGATCACATCTCTGGTCCGGTTGCGAAATTTCCTCTCTACCGACCAATACCTGCCTATCCCAGCACCACCGACGCGTCGTCGCGTCGCGTGCCAACGCTGAACTACAACAACTCAAAGTCCACCCCACACAAGAGCGAGAGCTTTGTGAGTTCATAGAAGTGCTTACTCAATGCGGCCTATCTCCTACAAGGCAAACGATTCAGAATTTGGCATCTGAACTAGCTGGAGATAGAGTCTCATTCTCATGGGTCAAACGCTTCCTCAACCGTCACCGCGACCAGCTCCTATACAGATGGAGCAACTCTATCGACGCGCAACGCCCACAAGCCGATAGCAGCGAAAATTATAGGCAATACTTCAAGCTTGTGCACATCAAAACAGCCGAGTAATCGATCGAACCGCGGCACACATACAATATGGATGAGAAGGGCTTTGCAATTGGAGTACTCAATAAGCGTACCAAACGAGTACTCAGCCGGGCTTCTATAGAGTCAAAATCGAAGCACCGACCGCTGCAGGCTGACAATAGGCAATGAGTATGAATACTTGCAAGCGTCTGCGCTGATAGTTCTGCACTGCCTCCAGACATTATCTATCCAGGTGCTTCATATAAGTTACAATCCTCCTGGGTGGAGGATATCGATCCAGGAAAGCACTCATTCTTTGCCACTGCAACTCCTTCAGGCTGGTCTAATAACGAGGTCGGCCTTGCTAGGTTGGTCAAATATTTGATCGCAGTACTCGAGAGAATGTACGCCGAAATTAGAGACTACTTATAGTAGACAGCCACGGCTTACATATAACCTGGTCCTTCATCAAATATTTCGATCAGAATAGGATACTACTAGTAGTGTTCCCTCCTCACAATACCTACACGCTGCAGCCGCTTAATGTAGCTGTCTTCTCGCCTCTAGCTACAGAGTACACAAACCAGCTTACTAAACACTTCTATACTACTTGAGGCCTGCTGAGTGTCAAGAAACGCGACTTCTTTAGCCTGTTCGACAAGACCTGGGTGGATACTTGCACACCAGGCCTCATCTTCAGGGCCTTTGAAGTCACAGGCCTATCGCCACCCAACGCGGCTATAATCGTCGATATATTTAAGAACAAGCGCAGGCAGCTACCTCGTACACCATCACCAATCCCCGCAGACAGTTAGAAGCGAGCTATACAAATCCTGGGCAATGTGGTGGAGGATCCCGGCACGGAGGAGGTGCAACAACTAAGGCGTACCATCTCTCACCTCTCTGCTCATACTCAGCTTGTAGCGCTTGAAACCGAAGGCCTCCGCCGCACAATTGCAAGACAGAAGGCCTCCAGCAACAAGCGGAGAAAGCTTGACCTGCAACACAATAAGGAGTTCTATAGTAGTGCTGTTCTTTAGAGCCTTATGAAGATCGACGCTGCCAAGGCTAAGTATCAAGCCAACAAGGAAGAAGAACTACAAAAAGAAGCAGATAAAGCTCATGAGAAGGAGGTCAAGGCACAGAAGAAGCTCCGAGATGAGCAGGAGAAGCAGCAGCGGAAGGTGGAACGAGTAAGGGAAGAGAAAGCCCTCAGGAAGGCCGCTAAGGAGGCTGAGGAAGATCAATAAAAACAAGAGAGCGACGCTGCCAAATCTATCCAATTATTCCAAACAGGTAAGCGCAAGGCCTCAACAAATCCATCTATGGAACCTGCAACCAAAAAACAGCGTGTGCGTAGCTCCACGCGCACAAATAAAAAATGGGAGTAGACTGTCACAACAAAAGAATCTCGCCATAATAGCTATTGTACGTGGCTCTATAGCCTCATATTTGTGGCTGTGAGAAGGCCGCTGTGGTGGGCACGGGCCGAACGTGTGCACGGCGTGTACAGACACTGTAGTTGGTGGCGCAACATTTATGGTTCATGGCCAGCTGTACACAGTAGAACGTCAGGATGTGGGATCATCTTAAGATACAAGACTTCGACATGGACAACAGCATGTGAGAGCTCTTGGTGGCTATCAGGGCTTGTCCTGCACCATTAGATGCTTTTCCACATAGATGTCCCGACGAGCGCGTTCTGAAGTGACTTTATTCCGAGCTGGATTCACAGAAGACAGTAGGGCAACCTCCGTGCTTACGCATATCATGTGCATAAACCATGTTAGCGTCGTATAAATGGCCACGGGAAAAGGTGGTGTTTACAGATCAGGATAGATAAGGGCTATAGTGGCTGCTAATTTCTTCCTCATGTATGCCTTGATGCAAAACGCTGTTACCCTGCTGTTTTGGGTAACCTGAAACCCCTGGCTGATGCATGAGGTTGCTATTGAAGCTGTCCTTAAAGCCCTATTGATTCTATCGTCTGATGTAATTGTATCATAGCCTTTATTCACTGTGTATTTATTTCATCTTGAATAGTTACAGCGAATTTACTAGTCACTCAACCTCATCTGCGAATTGTGAAATGCCATCAGACTTCGTCTCCGCTACAATGGAAAATACGTGCGATAGACAAACTCTACACAACGTAAGTGCACATTTCTTTTGTCTGTAGCATTTGTCACTGTAGACTCTATCAAGTTGAGTCGTCTACTCTTGCAATTGCCAAGTTGCGCAAATCCGTTCTGCCCGTCATCAAACATGAAAACTAAGCCATTGTTAGCCATATCACGTCGTCATACGAGGAATATTGTAGATTACAGCAGCGCGGCTTTCAGACAGAATCTGCTGAGATTCAATAGAATTGGTAGCAAGCTGAACATCAGCTTCATTTGAAGGTACTTGAGGAGCGTGACGTGGAGCCATTATACATTAAGATGAACAATGTTTGTGGGGCAGACGACTAGCTTGTAGCAACGACTCGCTTGTGTAACACGTTATCAACAGGTGCGGCAATATTTTGTTGGGCACTAGGGGGTGCAATAATTCGCTTTCCCTTTATTAGGTGACATAAGCTCCTCACGAGATTTCAACTCCTAAAGTTATTGTACACAAGACAGTAAACAACATAATAATAGGACGTGTATACGGTAATTTGCACCAGTCTTAGTAGCTATGCCTAAGAAAACATGTCGCAGTGAGTGCAAGCAGTGCGGGAAGATTTGAGGATTGAACTGAGGTTGTATTGTGCGAAGCTACGAACAGTATGTATACATGGGTAGCTGTAAACAGCGCTAGTGCAGGAGAGGCAGCCTCGTCTCACCAGAGGTGAGGTGAAACTGCACGTGAGGCAGGAGATGCCCTCAACCGTGACAAAACACCTAAATTCTTGTTATTTACATTGTTGTGTTCAATTACTATTGGGAGCTGAAATCTCGTGAGGGGCTGATGTCGTCTAATAGAGGGAAAGCGAATCATTGCACCCCCTAGTGGGGGCATAGATTAGATGACGTAAGATCCCCTACCAAGTCCCGCCTCCCCATAGTAATTGTATACAAAATAGTTAACAACAAGAGGATAGGCCTTAGAATAGGTTGATTTTGAGTGATTTTAATGATGAAGCTATTTATATAGGTATGCAAGCCTATCTACACTTGTTTTGTAGTGTAGTAAGTGAGCTACCAGAGGTTACTTCGGAGTTTCTCCCCCCTATTCTCCCTCGATTGTGCGCACCTTTCTGGCATCTCCCTGATCTTCCGCCCTATCTCCTCTATGATTTTCTTATCCCACTCTTCTGTGAGTATCTTCTTGAATATTTTGACTGTCATTCCATCGAATTTGACCTTCTTGTGGCCGCCTCAACCTGATTTTGACCCTCTGCTTAAGGACACTCCAACAGGCCTCTATTGGAGTGAGATCAGGGAAATGAGGAGGGTAAAAGAGCGAGGTAATCTAGTTTGAATCACGGAGATTCTGTGCTACATTATCCTTGCTTTTCATCCCATGTAAAGGATATCTATCCTCTTGGAGTATCCAATCGTGCTCTCCTTCTCCTAGAGGCAGCCCCCTACAACTGCGGGTAAGTTGTAAATAATTAGGCAGGAGGTGTGAGGCGTAGTAGGCCTGAGTCATATGGTGACCTCCTACCTCTCCCTCAATAGGAGGAGGTAGTGCAGCTTCCCACTCCTTCACCTCAGCCTGATGCTCCTCTATAGTCTGATACTTCGACTTCCTTGGCTTCCGAGGTGGCTTAGGTATCTCTAGCATCGCTGGTTCGTCATTATAGAAGCCAAGAAGTGACTTCATCTACTAGTCTACTGCCCCATACATATGGACGTTGAGGTCTGATCTAGCTGCCTTCTTCTAACTCCTAAGGTTTTCAGGGGCTGTGCGTGTGCATCTCCTCCTTAATATCCTTTTCTTTTGGAAGCGTTCTGTTGGATTAAAGTGAGCCTCATCAATGACCCAGATGTAGGCCTAGTAGTTGGTGATGGTGTGGTTTGTGTGAAAGTATCTATGCTTGACACGGGCTGCCTTGCTGTTGTCACTGATAGGACAGGTATAAGCAGCTACATATAAATAGGCATCTTCTCTTACACTCAGGTTGTAGCGGAGAAAGCGAGGGGCCAGATAGATACCCATTTGAACTGCTTGTACACTCAGGGGAGCCTCACGGTCATGGTGGGTATCATCATCAACTAGGGCTCGGATGTCCTTCAGTGGAACACTGAAAGGTCGACCTAGCTTAGAACCGCTCTCTTGTGCTGCACGCTTCCTTGTTCTTCTCTTATCACCCTAGTGCTCCCTTTCCCTCACCCACCGCCTCCTAGTCTCTCTACTTGTCCCATGTTCTGTAGTTATTCGGCTAAGAGTCTCGCCCTGCTCATGGCGCCGATCAAACGTTTCAAAATAACGGGAACGCTCCGGGGTATCATGTTCCTTAAGGCTGAGGTCTTCCTGTTCAGGGGTAACAGGGGAGTCGATAGCTTCAAGAATTATCAAGAAATATAGAGGTTTGGGTAGGTTTCAGGGGTGTGAAGGTGTAGGTTGTGAGCGGGGTAAGACGAACTATTCAGGGTTGGTTACGTCATCTAGGTAATCCAAGCCCAACGAATTATTGCCGCACCTGCTTTTCGCAAATTCTTACCAATGATCCTGAGGGTACTTTTGTGTAAGCACTCGAACTTATCCTGTGCCGACCAAGAGCGAGCAGTGTATATGCAACGTGACTTCTACAGTTGTGCTTCGCCTGTCAGCATATGTTTTGCAAGGTGCGTAGATTCGTTAGTGAAGAAGAAGATCCTCGAGCAGGCGATGATTCCATGTGCTGAACTGCAGCATGTGTTTCCGAGCAGCAGCTTCTAAAGTACGGCGCGCAGCGTTCAGAGTTCTGGAAGATACATATAATATCCGTTTCTGACTCTGCTGGCGAGATGGTAGTTGACACAGTGGCGCTATGTCTTCTCTGATTTTCATCCTCAAGATGGGGCTGCTGTAGACAAGCTTTTGCTTAGCCTTTTCTTCCAATCATAAGACAGCGTTACTCTTACCTTTATACCCTTGACTAAGATAGAGATCTCAGCGATCCTAAACCATGTTTATGAGGGAATTCCTAGGTTAAACGTGAGCGAAGTCCGACCCAAGGCAAAAGACTTAGTCAACGGCGAGCAATCACACACAGCTTCCATGCCTAACACCAGCACTACTGAGCTTCCCAATTCGGCGACAGACAAGCGTACCAGCTCCTAAATCTACCTCTGAACATCAAGCTCTAAGCGGCTCAACCCAGCATTATCTCGTCGATGTTTGAACCATATGCCCCCGAGTTAGGGATCACATAGCAGGCGGTCGAGGACATGCTCAGGAACCTAGGTAAGCAAGTTACATGCGCGTGCAAACGTTTTGAATTCCCAAGACTATTCCTCTACTACATTGACATCTAGAATATGTAGTGAAGTGGACATTTGCCTCGAGTCGGAGTTACAACAGATCACAGCTAACACAACCTTACCAGGATCGGCTCAGCCACTCCGTTATAGTGCAGATATTGGATGGAGACAACAGTCAAATAGATGAGATGTTGTAAATGTCCAACTTGGAAAGACCGTCTCATCCCCTGCAGGCGCCTTCAACGTGTCATAGTCGAGCGATGACGAGCCACACATTATATAAATAGGCTGTAGGATCATCAAGCTGGATAAAAATACAGGCAACAACTGCTAGTGCAATGTCGATTTGAAAATACTCATAGTAATTAATGTGGATAGATGCTTTGTTACTAGCACTTCAGCTTTCCCTCGCCACGAGCGATAATTTAGCTCCATCGATTCGTCTTCCTTACCCTGTGACAGCAACACTGATGCCAGGTTGCTCATGCCACTTAGTGTTGACGGGTGACATGGTCCCAATCTTTCCGTGAATCCTCTCAGGACACGGCGATGGAGTTTTTCTGCTTGGTTGTACTTTCTCTGATGCTGTAAGACCAAGGCAAGATTATTCGCGCTTGTGAGGGTATCTGCATGGTGGAGTCCAAGCGTAGATAGACTTCCTGCGAATGCTACAAGCATCAGCTGCTTAGCCTGCTCGTAATCCTTGACATGCTGTAGTGCTAATGCCAGATTGTTCATACTCGTAAGTGTATATTTGTCGCGGTGAGTGCAAGCAGTGCGGGAAGATTTGAGGATTGAACTGAGGTTGTATTGTGTGAAGCTACGAACAGTATGTATACATGGGTAGCTGTAAACAACGCTAGTGCAGGATAGGGAGCTGCATCTCAACAAAAGTGAGGCGCAGGTTGCCCATGAGGCAAGGGAGACTCCAAATCGTGATAATATTCATGAGAGATCCCTAGCAGATCCATGAACCCGCGGAACGAGCGTCTGTTCAGTGCCAAGGCTTTATCAAACTTTCCTACACTCGACAGTACCCACGCCAGAACTTCGGCGCAAACCACAGTCTCTTCGTTGCCCCAAACCAATACGACCTGTCTTACTAGCAGCGCTTTGGTTGCTATCTCTTCTGCCGCGTCGTGCTTTCCCAGCTTCTAGCAGTACCATGCTATGTTGGTCGTGGTCTGTGCCTATGTCCAGCGACTCCGAGGATACAGGAAGACTGTTGTAGATAGCTTCACCGTGGGGAAGGTGCTCTTGACATGCATCCTAGTTCTCGAATTCGCCTATACGAAACTGCTTCGTGATGTCTTTTTCCTAAGCATCCGTTGATCCGATTCCTACAAACGTCACTGCACCGCGGTTGCCTTCCCGATGTAAATGACTGGAGTGCTCTATATTTCCCCTGCTGATGTCGCTACTATTGTTTCCGTTAACCATCTCCCGTGCTAAATTTCCCCGGTCTGGTCAATGTTGCCCGTTGATCAGCCCCACGATCCTGCGTCCAAGTATAAGCAGTCGTGAGGGAATGCGAAGGGCTTCTTTTGCAGCCGACTTTGCTGAAAACATCGTGTTGCTTACGATGCCTAAGGTCTTCGAGGCGAGGCGTTGTGATGAAGGAAAAACTCTGTGCAGGCAGATATACCGCGTAGTTGAGCAGCATTTGTCATCCGACACCAGCTGCTAACTGAGGATCCGTTACGCAGGGTCCGCGCTGCTGTCTTTCGATTTCTCTAGGTGTTGATGACCATGATAAGCGTCCAATTCCTTCGTGGTAATTCTCTTGTTCGCTTGACTAGGGACTGCCTGTGTATTCTAGTTGGAGTCTAGCTGAATAAAATGATTGATTCGAAGAGATACTGGATAGGTCTACAAGCAGTTGGTTGATTCGGCTGAACCAATGTGAGTCCGAGTACACCCGAAGCGGAAAGGACTAGGTGTCACACTGGTCGATATCCGGAAAGGGCTTACTTCCTGCTGGAGACATGAGTATCTCCCAAAATCGCCTTTTATTTTGGTAGACCATCCTGCGAGAGCTATTGTTGTTCAATCTCGGCCATTTGAGATAGGTCTTGTCCAGAGATGCCAAGTATCGGGTACTCGGCAGGATGTTTTGACCCTTGAAGACGACATTACGTCGATGATCCTCTCACGATCCTTTTGATAAATTGTTGCAAATCTGTAGACTCACTACGCTCTCAGAACTCTTCAATTTTGATCTATTAAGCATCGCAGCTTCTTGACTATTGTAGAACGCTACCGAGTTCGTGCTGAATCTAGAGGAGCATAACTGCGCAGGCATGACAGAAGGTAAAAACCTAGAGGGCAGTGCAGCTACAGCGAGTATTTAGTACATCGTGGCTAGATTTCCCCCGAAATACTAAGGAAGCTAGTGGAGACGTCTCTTCCGTGCACCTCAACTCAACATCCCTAACTGACACTTTTAATAGACGTTGTTGACTCAGATTCATATCAAGATGCGAGCACAGTTACAATATAAAGAAAACAAATCACTGTTTGTAGACAAAGACGCTAATCTACATTGCCACCAGCAATTTCTAATACACTACGCTTGAGATCTATCTCATCTCTATGCACAGCCTCATTTCAGCTAGAAATTGCTCCATAGTCCAGCCTTTGTAATACTTGGCTTCGATCAAGCGTTACGCGACCGTTGTTCTACGGAAAATTGGGTAATTGGGTTCTTCCTGTCCAACGTAAGATTACTCAATCATCTCTTTCACCACATTGTCTTCAAAGCACAATAAATAGGACGTTTAGTCTGTACACTGGGCCTCCAACCTTCTTTTGACCTGATGTCTACTGGAACACGTAGTAGGAGCAGGAGCATAGCGACCAATCGAGCACAACAGACACCACCTGCTTCTACTAGGAAACCTGCGATACTAGAAGAAAATACTCCGTATTCTCTGTGTTAGTAGTATTGACACTCCTACCTCTATACGGGCTAATCGTATCGTACAAGACAATTGTAAAAATAGTAAAGCAAAATGTTTACATTGCGGGGAAAACATTTTGAACTCAAATTCAATTCGTTTAGGCTTATTAAGAAAAGGTGGATTGGCTCAGTTTTGCCACTGGTTAGATATGCTTTGTGACACACTTTGAGGACTTACTAAGACAGACTATTAGGACAGAGGAGTGTGTTGGAAATAACACCATACCTTTATTAACACAGGCTGGGAAACATCCTAGGAACATACCTGGCTATGACAAACTTTCTCCTGATCAACAGAAGATAGCTACAAAGCTCTTCTCGGAAATGAAAAGCAGGATCAAGGCGTCTGACTCCGATAAAGATACATCCAAGGCACTGGCAAAGACCGCACTGCGTCGATCGAAGGTGACACCGGCACAGGCCGCATCGCATCAACCGAAGGTATGCACACTTTCTTCTCGCAAGTTGGATCTAATCTCAGGCACAGATGTTATTAGCTTCATTACGGAGCCCTGAAAACTCCGTTAAGACGAGTCAGGAGAACAAAGATGACATTAAGAGGGTCATAGAAAAGCTGCAATCTTGTGTGCGTGAATTGAATGAACTCCTTAAAGAGTTGTCTAAGAAACTATGAAGGTATTATAGACAAGGCTGAGTGCTGCTTCGAGTCTGACGCAGCGCATCTTGATTGAATCTCTCGACGCATTGAGTTTCTTCTCCGCTGTAGAGTTCTAGCAAACACTCAAGATGCAACGGCTGTGGTATACTGACGTGCTCCTAGGCATACGCTGAGATTTGAAGTATAGTCTCCTCACTTTCAACTTGGACTGTGGCTGGCATAGGGAAGAGCATTTTTGAACTGCGGGCGAGTGGTGGAATCTCAATCACTCTGTTACAGGCTAATATGCTAGAAGTCTGTGAGCGGCAGGTGCACTATTTCTTTGCTCTAGGGAGGATATTCTAGCATAGGGAAGGGTATTGCGTAACTTCTGGGAAAACTTGAGGCTTGTTGTTTTGTACTTTTACGAGTGGCATATGTGCTACCTGAGCTTCTATACAGTCGCAAATCCTGCGTCCTTGAAGCCAGTTGAAGTAAACTTTGCACCTGGTATAAGACGAGCTTTTTGCTATCAGATGCAGTGGCTCTGACTTGGTAGCGTCCTCCTTATACAGTGCGTCGCTATCTTCGCTAGAGTCAATGTACGTAACAAAAGGTACCGCTCTTATCTTGGAGAACGTCGCCATCTGTTACGGGGAAATCGCTGAAATGTTCACTAGTATCGGGGTCTATAGCTAGTGGAAGCATTGTTTTCTGATCCGTCTGAATGGTCACAAGATGCATCTCTGTCGTGTTCACTCTCCGGAGACACTTTAATGTCTTCCAAGTGGTTACTATCATTCTGGATTTGTATTTTGCGCTAAACTTGTTACTGCTGCTGCTACTGTACTCGCTGTCACTACTAAACTAACTATCAAGCTGAGCAGCATTGAAGCTCACTCAGTTTCGCAAACGGTCTCGAAAACCGCCCGAATGCAGCGTTTCCATGGATTTAAGATTCCCGTAAGCTTGAGCTTTGTGAAATCCACTGTCCAGATCTCGGACAGGGCTGGCGCTATTCGATAGAAATTGCAATCAGATCACCTATCCTAAACAGACCATAAATAACAAATGATCGCCCAATAGCTGTTAACATGAGATGATTGTCTTATTGTGCAGGACTATGTACGTTCCTGGTCAAGCCCTTGTTCTAGGCTCGCTCGACCTTAAATTCATAAAAGCTCAACTCCAACACGTCAAATAAACAATATGCAAATGAAGACAAGGTGTTCAACATATTGTCATAGGGGCGGCTAGACTGTGTCGCATACATACATGCTGGCCACTGACTGATCTTGAAACTATCTCAAAACGGATGCAGGAGGCAGCAGAGAAACAGTAGGCGAACTTCTAACTTGAACAACGCATTCCCCTGCAATATAGAGTCTCGCCAAAGTTCGCAGAGTTGGGAGATCGCCGGAAATCGACTAGTCTTGGCTGACTTGGTAGTACTCAAATACATGTGGGCAGAGCATAAACGAATTTGAGCTTCACCTGGCACTCTGTAATCGTTTCATGTCCGCCAAGATAATGAAAGACTGTTGAGCGTTCGTTAACAGCAGCTTAGCAGCAAGCGAGCAGAACAAGCTTAGAGTGACATCGCGTGTGCTGCGGCACTGCAGATAAGCGGTTCGCTATTGATACAGTTGGCATTGGTATTATTCGTCAGCACGTTCTTGAGATGGGCCTCTCTATTTAAGTGAGGTATCTTGCGTCGTATCCCTCCTTATGTTGCGGTAACTTTGTGCATGCATCACGATGGATCCGTCCAATGGAGATCCGAATAAGGTAAGCTGAAGAGCTGGATCCTAATGCTTGTATGCCTAAGATAATCTATACAGTGCTACCTCAGAACGACAATAAATCTACCATGTCGCAGCTCGGGCGATAACGAGAATCACTTTTGGGAAGAGTTTAACGCCCTACAAAAACTCAGCAGTGCTGTTGTGATAGGGCCTGACGTCAAAGTAGTATTCCTGAACACGGAAGTCAGAGGTGGAGACTCCGGCCCTGTGCGCTCAGACGAAGAGCCATTCGATAAATTTATATTGGAGTGCGACATTTGGAGTGTACTAGCGCAGCTAGCATGCGCACTGTATTGCTGCCACTATAAGGAAGATCCCCCACGCCCGGGCTTGCATAAGTTGAGTGTCAATGCACACGAAAAACCAGATAGTATTTCACCAAGGACAATTGACTTTGCAATTGGTAAGAGATTTAAGAACAACTCAGACGCGTTGTTAATGGCAATACAGAGCTCAAACACAAGCATACAACATTAGAGCTGCATAAGTTCAGTGTCCACAACGCAACTGAACAAAGCGATCCTAAATCTGTTCCGGGCTGTAGTTCAAGATCGGATATCCAGCAGTTGGGAAACGTAATCAGTAGATTATGCAGAGTGAAATTCCCAAAAACAGATCAAAACGGCACCTTCCACCCAATTATGCCTTCTCAAAATCTTTTTAAGGATCGTCCCTATTTCTCAGGATATTCCAAGCAATTAATTTACATTATCAGGAGGTGCCTCTCAGAAACTCCAGAAGAGCGTCCAAGCAGCAACGAACTCTTGTTGCAAGACAGAGTAATACAGGCGCGACAGTATGAACGACAAAAGCACCATTCAGACGATGAGGAAGTCACGACGAAAAGACTTCTTGGGTCATCAACCCTGCGGAATGGCACACACTATATTTGTCACGGTTGAGGGCATCTCCTGCACTAAAGTCCCTCCCTATGTGACGAGAAGCCCTGTGGGCCGAAAGCGACCAATGAGATTGCAGAGCTGGCAAGATTCTGTTCATACCTTGCAATCTGATTGGTCTTTCTCGGCCCACAGGGTTTCTCGTAATATAGGGAGGGACGTTAGCGCTGTTTACAGCTACCCATGTATACATACTGTTCGTAGCTTTGCACAATACAACCTCAGTTCAATCCTCAAATCTTCCCGCACTGCTTGCACTCACTGCGACAATATTTCTACCCCTAGACGGGTGAACATCACTTTCCACAACTGTGAGGCCGCTTTCAAAGATATACAAAACTGGTAAGACTTCTGTGGGCAACAACGCAGATAGTGCCGACGACTCAGCCACCCGCGTGATACAGACCGTTACGCTACCAGTATCAGAGTAGTAACGTTACGCGCAATTTGCATGTGACTTGTACAATGTGACTATTGTCTATGTGGAATTCCTAGCGAGGTCGTTCTGGTGCACAGCGCTATTCCCTTCGAGTGCAGATAGTCACGTATAACCTAGTCAAGAACTTCCAAGCATTCCTGCTGCAGAACGTATCTTCTCCTTGCACTTTTGCCACTGCACACGTTTCTCCGTACAGACCCTTCTACGGCATCTGGCCAAATGACGCTGTGTTAAATGATTATGGCACTGCAAGACTGACGTAAGAATTACCAGTAATACTTCCATGCTAGTCGTTTGCAACCGTGGTCAGCAGCAACGTGGGTGAAGAGTATTCATGGAGGCAGATTCTACATATCGCCGAACGTGTCTCTAGCACTTGAGCGACACGTTGTTGCGCCGGAACGCTGCATTCCTGCGAGATCTCAACGGCCTTGCAAAACAATGCAGCTCATAGGTACTGATGACTGCCTGTCTTAGTGCATTGTTGGGGGCTGTTTGACTTACGGAAACCAGGGACGGGGGCATATTCGAGAGTTTACAAGATCCGGAGTGCAGATGGCGAGGTAACAGCATGAACCAATCGAAAGTCGGTACTGATCCATTTAGTGGCGCTGTGTCAAGGTTGTTAATCTAGACACTCATTCGGAAAAAGTGATAGAAAATCTGAAGCACGAGATTACTGTTCTTCAACGGATCCAACATCCGAACATAGTCAGGTACCATCGTCACGAGTACGCTCCTGATCAATCCGAGGTCAAGATAGAACTAGAGTTTTGCTCGCAAGGTTCACTCGAAACTATCATGTCTTGCAATACATTCAAGGAGGAGGATGTCTGGTCAATTGCATCCCAAATAACTGGAGCCCTCTACAGATGCCACTACGGAATGAACCCCCCTTCATCAGGCCCTACCGGTCCAGTTGTAAGAAGTGCTGCCAATCAGACCCTGGGAACGCGAATCCTGCACAGAGACATCAAACCAGCGAACAGTAAGCCAACTCTCTATATCATAAGTGGTGGTATCTCACAATACAGTTTTCCGCGATCATGACGGGACAGTGAAATTGGGTGACTTTGGTTTGTCGATGATCCTGGAGGAGTCTGACTCTGCCTCGGACTTCCTTGGAACACCGTGGTATATAGCTCCCGAGGTATGGGACAATCGCAACAGACATACCACATTATACGACTTGAAGGCGGATATTTGGTCGCTTGGATGCACGCTTTACGAGCTTTGTGAGGGACGGCCCCCATTTACTGTCGATAGCAGCATGTGTGCAAGAGACTCGCTAACGTATCTGAGAAGAAAGATATGTCAACAAAGTTTGCCAAAGATGCAACGGGGAATTTCAAGTGAGCTTTTCAGCATGATCGAGTCGTGTCTTCGAAAAAACCCCAAGGATCGCCCGTCCACTGAACAGTTACTGAAACTCCTATACATAAATCGATTCCGAAGAGCTGAAGCACGAAAGAAAGAGATGTGTTCAGTTGGTCTTGGGGATATAGAGATCGAGTGGGAAAAGGAAAGAGCTGAATGGAAGGAAAGAGAAGCTGGATGGAAAAAAAAAGAGGCTGAATGGAAGGGAAAAACCGTTGAATGGGAGAGGCTGAAGAGTAGGGCAGAAATAAAGTTTCGCCATACCAAAGAGGCTTTGCAATGGAAAACGGACGAGTTCCATGAGATGGTAACCAAACTGGATAGAGTAAAAAAAGAAAATCAGGCTCTTGGGGTCAAGCTTAGTTGTCTTCAACGCAAGAACGTGGAGTTGGAGAAGAGACATCCTTCCAAAGCAGACTCGTCAGTCCCAAGCGAAAATCGGAAACTCGGTATTATGCACAAGGCAAGTCCCGAAAATGTCGAACCAGTACCCATTTCACTCACCAGAGCCGTCAAGAAAGACACCAGGTTTGGGATGTCCATACCTGACCAGCAAGCGTGCGATGCTGCCGTGAACATGCGCGACCAAGCTTCCGTAACACGCAGGAAACTGCAAGGGGTTCCGCAAACTTGTTCAGATGCATCGCACAGTCAGGTGGGAGGGCCAGTTGAATCGTGCACAAATGACGAGGTCTGGTTACAGGAAACCGCCATGAAGAAATTAATAAGACCTGCAGATTTAGAAATTATCAATCTCCAAATCGGTCTGACACTCAAAAGAGAAAAGCTAAGAGATAAGCTTAGCAAACACAGACTTGCTTCAGGACAGAAGGATAACAGCCTGTGCTATTGTTCTCACGAGATCTATGCGCGAGTTGTAGGCACCGAACAGGCAAAAGTATCTCTAACCGGGTATCTTAAGCATACATTTCTAGATGGACATAGAAAAGGCTACTAGAACTTGTATTTATTTTACTACTCTCAACCAAACGTTTTTGAGTGCCTCACGTTGATATATTTGTCCACAACACGTCGTACATAACACATGACGCGTTTACATACGATTAAGAAGTGCTTTAAAAGAGTGTTCAACTGTAGACAAAGCGGGACTTTGTGTTCAGAAACCGAGAGTAGCTAGAAGTCAAATAGCCCTTTTTCTTTTTAGGAGTTATACATGAAATGGGCCTGTATCGTGTAAAGTTCAGTTGTGGGGCCGGCGACTTTCAAGCAATTGGATCAAGCTACTGAGCCACACATAGATGCGTGAGAGTTATCGTGTCGTTACTGGTTAAAAGCCAAGCCATGCTCTCAGCTATTCAAGATGTCCCTCATAAGTATTTCAGTGTCTTTCAACTTTTTCAACTCCTTGGCGTTGAGCGTGTCGCAGATGCTGAATATGTATGACAAATCATTCCAACCCAGCACGATGCCATTGATGCATTTTTGTTGCTCAGCGTTCTTCTCACTCTGATCAAATACTATCGAGGGTAGTGCACGTAACAGCCCAGGACGCGAATCTTCTGCTATATCACGAAGTGTCTCGAAAATCTTATCCAAATTTTGCTGGTGCTTCGTGTCTCCTAGGTTTTTGTGCCCTTCAGAAGCCATTATACGGGTTGTAAGAATTATGAGACAGTTCAGAAGAGCATCTCTGCTCTCCTGTTCTTGACGATGGCCCTGAGTGGCTTGATCCTGTCTGTCAGTGGGGCGTTCGACGGGTAACGTCAGATAGCTGTCAGACAGGGGCTCTTGGGTGTCAGTTTCGGAGTCTGGGGTCATCGGTAGCCTGGTTTGAACCTTGAGGGGCTCAAAATGCTGATCATTGGAGGATGCAACATTCGAACGGATGGTTTGAACAGAAGGTTGAACATCTAGCTCGGTTAGCACTGCACGATTTGCCCTCTTTGCCTCAACGGAGGTCGAATTCGATAGTTTCTTTCTCTTCCTCTGATTCTCGGAGGTAAGAACAGTTGGACCTTCATCAGCTGTCTGGTGGTTTAGGATAGTTCGGACTTCGTCAGTCGTCTTGAATGTTGTACAGAAATGGTGTATCTGTGACTCTTCTTCACCAATGCGGATATGGTCAGTGTAGAATCGAGGTCCGAACTTCTTCTCGACAGCAGCATTCATCCAAAGCTCTCTGCGTCTGCTAAGCCCTGTCTGAGATAGATCGAGTGGCCCGTCAATGTTATGATACGTGTCGAAAGCCAAATCCCAAGCGCCTTGAAGAAGGAAAGCGCTGTTGAGGGTCATGAAATCTCCTTTCGGATCTCTGATCGCGTTTAGAATGGCGGGAAAGGCTTCGTTCAGGTCTTTCAAATCTTTCTGTGACAATGAACGGACGTCCTGTCCACACTCTAGCCGTTTCGTGATATGTCTTTTTAACTCGTTGACGCCAAGTTGTTGTTCTTCCTCCATTTCTTTCTCATCGCTATATTGGCCGGCACAAAACCACTTACTCGAACCTACGGTCTCGAAGATAAGACGCTGAGATCGAATCAAGCGTACGTTCGATCCGGGCTTGATGCAGTCGAAGTAGGAACGAGCAGAATGATCATAGAATGAATTGCTGCGTTTGGTGCTGTTGCTTCCACTAGAACGCTGCTCATCTTGGGGGTAAATCTTTGCTATATAGTCGAGTGCTTTGGGTGGGATCCATAGCTGGTCCAACATGCCAAAATTGCGCCAGACACTTCGACGATCATAGTCCTCTTGACCCGGCTGCTTATCTTTGCGCAGTTCCACAGCCGGAATGGTGAGGCCATAGAAAAGTAAATTCTTGACATAGTCAGAAAACGTCGTTTCAGCATCAATCTGGCTCCATAGTATCCACCGCGCCATGTTATTCCCGTTCGCATTTCGGTAATTGGAGAACGCATCATATTTACTGTTGGCCTTGTCTCTAAGTTGCTCAAGCTGCGCTTGTCTTCGTGTTTTTGGCGCCATCGTGGTACAATACCTGATCAGTGGGTCAGCACATGCGTTTACTATTATAGGGACTCACTCTACGCAAATGGATTGGGTTCTCAATGAGTCAAACAAATGTATATCAGATGTGAACGTCAGTAGTGTAGACAGGATGATGTGTCATGCACAACAGCTTGAGACAACTCAGCCGCACGGCTGACTGAGCCTTGAGGCTGCCAGCCGCACCTTGATTCTTAGTCTACCCACGAATGAACAGGTCACTCTTCCTCGGACATGGCGATTCATGAGTTCTTTGAATGTGACCTGTTGCTATCCTCGAGGCAGAAAAAGAAGCTACGTAACATGGCACCGTAAGAGGCTCTGTTCCCATGCCGTATAAGGACCGGCTCGCAACGAGGAACAACAGACAGAGCTACACGATGATGATTCCAGCCAACAATTTCAACAACGAATATGAAAAAATGCACGGTACTCGATGCAGCAATCAAATAAGACTTGAACGTAGCGCCATTCGCTGGTATTGTTTAGATTGTCAGCGCTACAGTGCTAAAGCGTTACGATCCGTTGCCGAGGCACCTTAACCCATGCGGGATCTTGATGAGGGTCGAGGTCTATCGACTTACGATCGTGCTCAACATGCTCTTATCACATCGCGAGCGTATCACCAATCTTTCTGGAGACTGAGACTTACGTTGCCGCAGATTGCAGCCTTCACGGTTGCTCACGCAGCAAAGAGCGTCTAGTCAGAGCCTTGTCAGCGCTTCGGCAAGAGACAGAAAGAACACAATTACCAATTCTAGTTGCTTCAAGCTGCTCGGTAAAATGTTGCACGAAACTGCCCAAAGCGATGGACAGCTTCGCTGGTATTCGATCTACCAAGACTTTGCAATATTCTTAGGTATAATGCAGATCGTTCCATTGGTGAGAACAGACAGGTCTACGAAGCAATTTTTCAAAAATCTGAGCTCCTCTATCTGTCTTATCAATGATGTTGCTGCGCTCCATTTGGAATACTCGCTATGAACGAGTCCTCTCTGTGCGAATTGAGACGTTCCAGAGAAGACTTTGCTAAAGCGAGCTGGTCGGTTTTGTAAGGTGCGTCTTAGATGGGATACGGTGATGACCTCGGCTACCAGAAGACAATTGCCAAGTTGCCATGATCCTGTGACACTATCAATCAGTTCAGCTGTACTGATGAAGGCTTATGTGCTGTCGAGAAATGCTGGTAGCGTGATGTCCGCTTCACGTCATCTACCCAGCTTGCTATCTGTATCCTTATCATGCTTTCTAGATCGAAAGGTACTTGCTCATCCTCAGAAGATCCCTGGCCCACCAAGTGTCCATAAACTAGACGTGTCCTTCAAATGCAGTGTAACAAAATCCTGCGGTGACAGAGAGTCCCACGATGTAGGTGAAGTGGGCGCCACTGTGGAAGTTGCGCATGAGAAGAAGCAGCACTAGTGCAGCAACTATCTCGGGAAACATAGTAGTTTATGGCTACGAACAGAAAGCGGTGGTTCATTCACGTTCCAGCATCGCCCTTTAATGTTTAAGAAAAGATCACATCTCATACACCAGTGTTGCTTAGCCTTCACGACAGCGTAACTCAGGCCCCTGCTAGAATTATCCGTTTCTTTTCTCGATCGAATCGGAACCTGCTACGCGGATCTGAGTCATTCCACAGTCGCGTGCGAGCAGCACGTTTCCGAGTGCTATTCTGTCGCAGTGAGTGCAAGCAGTGCAGGAAGATTTGAGGATTGAACTGAGGTTCTATTGGGTGAAGCTACGAACAGTATGTATATGTGGGTAGCTGTCAACAGCGCTAGTGCAGGAGAGGCAGCCTCGTCTCGCCAGAGGTGAGGTGCAACTGTAAGTAAGGCAGGAGATGCCCTCAACCGTGACATATTCCGTCTCCTACGTGCCTTGGCTGATTCAACCGAACAGCTTCTCCTCCGTGTTCGACGACTAGCAACAGTCAGAAGGGCAGCAAAGAAGCTGTCTGTTGCATCCTCACCTGCTTATTTGTGTCCTGATGACGACTAACCTGTGTTTTGCAGCCCACATTACGATTGAGAACAGCGAATGGATAAGAACCTGCTTACGATTAGAAAGGGAGAATGAGTGTGGACGTGGAAACGCACCTTTGAGTACTCGGACGCTTGATTTTCAGTTGAAGAAGTCTTCGGTATGTAGCTCAATTGAATGCTTCTAGTCCTGTAAGTATGGCGTGCGTGGTTTCTGTCTCCTTCTCACCCACCGCTAAACATGCGAGCAAGGAGAGATGCACCACACGCGCGTTGACTACAGCTCGGCCCTATTGCTTAGATTGACATCATCTCAAGAGTACTGCTTAGCACACACATCTTGAATAATTGCCTCCGTATCCCGGCAGCGCCAGTGATCGGATGGTACCTTCAGAATGCTCCTGCCGCTACTATTGACTATCGTTGCTGGTACCGCTGTTCCAGCCGTTGCAGATCGCTCCATCATGACGGGTGCAGCGGACGGCTACAGAAGTGTAGCTTACTTTCCTAATTGGGTACTACGTGAACGGGAAGCTTCCCATCTAGATGCTGACTTTGGCCAGGCCATTTACGGGCGCAAATTCCATCCGCAGGACGTAAATGCGACCGCGCTGACGCACGTGAACTACGCCTTCGCGAACATCAGACCAGAAACAGGTGAGGTGTATCTCTCAGATGAATTTGCAGACATCGGTGAGGCTGCCAACGACGTGCATGGATGTGTTGAGCAGTTATTCCTGCAGAAGAAGCGGCATCGCGGATTGAAGATACTGCTTTCCATCGGAGGAGCGACATACTCCACTCACTTTGCCCAGCCGGCTTCCACCGCGGCAGGTCGATCCAAATTCGCAGCCAGCGCCGTGAGGCTCTTGGAGGATCTTGGTTTCGATGGTGAGTCTGATTCAGTAGCACTAAAGAAGTTCTGTGCAGAGCTGACACCCAAATCAGGCTTGGATATCGACTGGGAATATCCCCAAGGTTTGTCAGCGCACGTCTGCAAGGCAGGATGTGATGCTGAAGCGACTCCAGATCAGACACAAGCCGGTGACCTGGTCTCTTTGCTTGCCGAGACCCGCAAGGTACGCGTGCCCGTCCTGGAATTGTTGCTGTTGCTGAACTAGCTAGCAACTTGACGAGCATGCCAGGCAACATATCCCTGGCGGACGGCTGCTGTTGACCGTTGCATCTCCAGCAGGTAAGCATTGCCCGTGTAGCCGGAGGTGCTACCGCTGATGAGCCCAGGCCAGACATTCTACAGCAAGATGCAGCTGGCTGCTATGGATCAGCATGTGGATTTCTGGAACTTGATGCAAGTTGTGACGCCATATGTAATACTTTGCACGACTGACGTAAGAGAGCAGGGCCTACGACTACACAGGACCGTGGAGTCATCTAGCTGGCCACAGCGCCGCCTGGAGCAAATCATCAGCCAGTCCAGACAGTACACCCGCCACTACAGAGCAGGCTGTTGCGGACTACATCCACGCAGGGATTGCAGCGAACAAGATCGTCGTAGGTATGCCCCTCTACGGCCGCTCCTTCGCCAATACGGACGGGCCTGGCACGATGTTTTCAGGCACAGGGCCGGGCACCTGGGAGGCTGGTGTGTATGATTACAAGAACTTGTCCCAAATGGACATAGTAACACAGCATGACGACGCAGCAATGGCAGCTTGGGGCTATGATATCGTCCAGCGGCTGATGATCAGCTACGACACGCCAGCTGTTGTCAGCCTTAAAGCCAGGCAAATCATGTCGCAGAAGCTGGGCGGTGCTATGTGGTGGGAGGTAAGTGGCGATGAACAGGGGAGCAAGTCTCTCATCTCGGCTGTAAGTCCCCGTGCATTCGAGTTCTATTGCTTGCAATCCCTCTCAGCCCCTCTGTTTCGACCCACCCAGCCTCTTCCTCCTGCTCCGGACCTAAAATCGTCCCCTTGTCCGGTTCTGATGTCCGTTAGCCGTATACTAAGCGCAACTACAGTTTGTGGACACCATAGTAGAGGCCGGCGGTGCGCTCGAGCAAAGCGAGAACCTGCTGAGCTACCCTACGTCCAAGTACGACAACATGAGAGGCGGCATGCCAAATGAGTAAGCGCTTCGAGTATTGGCCACAGGCGATGGAGAGGATACCTTGTTGTGCCCGGTGTAATACTATCCGTGGTGTAACGTCCGTCCCTGTGAATCGAGAATCCCTGTGGGCCGAGAATGGCCAATGAGACAGAGCACTGAGCTGGAAGATGTGCGATCCTCGCGCTCTTATTGGCCATTCTCGGCCCACAGGGATTCTCGATTCACAGGGACGGACGTTAATAGTTACTAGCCGTGGTGTACTACTAGCCGTGGTGGATTACTAGCCGTGAAATTTTACAATGACGCTTGAACCTTTCCAGCCACTACGGCAGCATCGAGGAGATCACAGACAGCCTGTTTGAATTGAGCATGACGCTCCGCAAGAGCCTCGGGAGCCTGCAGAAGATGAATGACGACGTGCCTCTTGCTAGCAACTGGACGCTGCCAAACACTGACTTCACGGACCAAATCAACATGCTGAGGTCGCTCGAGCTGAGATCCGAGTTGCAGCACAGTGTTGGAAAACTGGACGACGATGTGCCGACATTCGAAGCAGCGCAAGACTTCGTCGACGACTTGATCACAACGCCCTTTGCGGAAGTAAGGAGAGACATTCAGGCCATGGGTGCACTTCGCTTCGACCGTAGCCTCCTCCCCGTTCCACAGAGGCAGCAGCTCAAGTTGTGCTCCGATGACGGCTCCATCAACAACTTCTTTGATGACTTATTTCTTATCACGGTGCAGGCGCGCATGTTTGCTCTCTCTGTTTTGATTGCGCTCGCGATGCTTCCTTGCATCATCATGATTTGCATTATTATGAGCTGGGTGAACATCGACCGCTTCAAGCAGCTGATCACCGCATGCCTCTCCCGCCACTCACTCGAACTTAACCGCGCGCTGCTGCGGTTCTTCGCGTACGTGACAACGATTCCCATGCTGTTTGTGTTGTCGTTGGGCACGGCCGGGCTGTTGGCCTACTCTTGGAACAGAGCAGGAGAGAAGATGAGATGAATTGGAATGAGTCTATCTACGAACATGAGCTGCCTATCTGTAGGCATGAGAACAAGGAAGCTTGCCTGCGTCCAGTGAGGCAGGCAAACAACACTCCTAACAAACATGAGATGGATGCTGCTGGAAACTAACACCTACGTCCTGCAATTTGCGCTCGTAAAGGTCATCGAGGGCGCAGAACCGAAAATCACACACCAGGCCACCAACTTTGCCGAGGGTACGATCGAATCCTTGGCGCAAACGTCGTTGGCATGGTCGGAGGGCGCGACCGACACAGTTCGCAAGCTCAACGAGCAGATCAACGACGGCGTCATCGGCTTCGTCAATACGACCATGGTAGCAGTCGACAACACACTCGACGCTTTCGTGGAATAGACGAATAAGAAGCTCAATAGCACTCTCGGCGGAACTGTTCTGCGCGATCTTGTCCAGGAACTGATCAGGTGCTTACTGGGTCTGAAAATGGCGTCCTTTCAAGAAGGCGCGGCTGTGTTCGATGGCTGAATAGCGCCATCTCTTTCCAGATTAGCGTTATCTGTTGGGCTGTACAATGGACATTGTGTAGCTGGTGCAGTGAAGCTTCTAGAAAGTCGTCACCTTCTATGCCAATTGAGCATGGCGTTAAATACAATACTGTTAGCTTTGCTGAGCTTTTTGCCACTACATAAGCACGCTGCAACCAACTGCCAAAATGCACAGCGCCAAGGGCAGGTACTGTCAACACAAAGATAGCCTCAGAGACCACACTATCAACGCCTAATCATCTTCACAACCTGGGGCGTTGTGCATATAGGCTAGGCCTACTGTTGTAGCATTACAGACCTAAAAAGAAAGTAAAGGGTGGCAACAGAGCAAAGTCTGAAGGCAAAATAGTTTACGAAGCTGGGCGCGAAATGGAAGCTGTTACGACTACAACTGTCGTGATTTTCCTGACGCCATATAGGACCCGAAAGACAAAAGGCTGGAGAAGAGGATGGCGCCCTTTGCAGATGTCTAGATGCGCCTGGGGATGATTGAGATGCGTGAACGATGGATCCATCTCGGTGAGGGGCGTTTCTCGCGTAAGGGCAGAGGACGTTAGTAATGCTATCTTATTGCAGAGAGGTTTGTGGTTTGTGCTAACACTGCTATAAGTGGCGCTAGTGATGGGCCTGACTATACAACGCATTTGCTTACGGCGTGTGATTATATCAGCACAGTGGATCTGCTTGTAGTTACTTTTTGATCATCTCGCTCGTCATCCAATCTCTGTTTTCACCGCCTCAACCAATCCTGGCTGCTGGTGGAGATATGTGCACTGTGTTTTGGAAACTTGTTCTATAATACTTGCTAAAATGTGGCCCTCCTGCGTCTTGTTAACACGCACAAGATGGAATTCCTATGACCATAACAGCCTTGACACAGGTGGTCACGAGCAGTTAGAGAGCACAGTGTCAGTGTCTGTAAACTCATGCTCCCCATCTGGGTGGCGCCGATCATCCCCAGCACAAGCGAGGTCGTACCGAGGCCGCCCAGTTGAAGAGTCTAGCACACCCCACTGAACATTGTCGTGCGAGTCGTCTTCAAGTTGAAACCACCAGGTATCATGGCCCTCACCATACCCTTTGCCTGAGGCTGGAAGGTTGCAAGCAATTGTATTCCAATACTGCTCAGCACTTTCCAGACTCGGTATCGCGTTCCCTAAAATCTCTCCGGCCCATGGCCAGCCAGTCTCAGCGACATGAACAGGTTTTGAGCCAGCAACGAGCTGTGCCCGCTGCAGCAGAGAAGATACACTCTGAGCGCTGTCTCGAACAGCGACGCCTCCCCAGAAAGGATAAATGGTCACGCCAATGAAATCGCAGCTTTCGACTAAATCTTCTATGCCTTCTATACTCCATGCGTTAACGGTATCAACATGGCCGATCTTGATGCTGCTCGTGCCAGGGGCAAATGAACCGCTGGTCAAGTTGTAGCGAACGGTATCAACCCACCGCTTGACTGTAGTAGAATCCGCACAGTCCGGCTCGCATTCGCCCTCGTTCATTCGGAAAATGTCTTCGTTGCCAACGGAGATGCCTTCTATGAGATTGATCAAGTCTTGACCGTAAATCTCAAGAGCCTTGTTCAACGCCGCAAGCTCATGCTCTATGTTCTTGTTCCGAGGCCACATCCCTAACAGAAGCTTGGTCTTCGTCTCGATAGCGGGTTGAAAAGCAGCAATTACGTCATCGTCGGTTCCATGTTGCACGGAAGTAAAGAGCCTAGCATGGGCTGACGAGCCTCGCACAGCTATTGCGCGGTCGAATTGTTGCCGGAAGTCGTTCGTTGTCTTTGTAGTGCCGTTGCTCCAATGTGAACCATAGTTGAAGCCGAAAGTGTGTTCTCCCAGTGTGACTGCGGTACAAACAGAGAGCAACAGCACGATTTTCTGCATGAACATAGTCTGAGTGCACGATTAGATGCACAATCTGACGGGTTTTACTATTCTTATGAAATTGACATTCGCGATGATGGCTAGAGTGCTTACTACCTTCTCCAAGGATAGCAGTGCTAAGTTTATTACAATTCGCTTGTGAGTCAGCTCTATATTAGAGCTTTCTACTTTGAATGGCCGTTTCTTCAACACTTGAGAAACAGGACGGCAAAGATACTGTAACAGCAGGCTGAGCCGATGATCTAAAGAACAAAATCAAGATCTAGCTGATTTATCGTCTACCGGAGCATATACTCGGACGTATCTTATAATAGACCCATCACGTAATAAATCAACTATGTCGGATTCTGTCACGATTTGGAGCCTCCCTTGCCTCATGGGCAACCTGCGCCTCACTTTTGTTGAGATGCAGCTCCCTATCCTGCACTAGCGTTGTTTACAGCTACCCATGTATACATACTGTTCGTAGCTTCGCACAATACAACCTCAGTTCAATCCTCAAATCTTCCCGCACTGCTTGCACTCACTGCGACAGTTATGAGCCCGGCTGCAACCTAGGATTGTTCTCACCTGCTGCTGCAATCGTCACTCTGTTTGAGTCGCACGTTGCTATACTGCGTCCACCACAACGCACCTGTTACTGCGTCCACCACAACGCACCTGTTACCGCATTCAAACACGAATACAGCCTCTACTATGGCTACTGAGTCTGATCCCGCTGTGACGCGCGTCACAGTCATACTAAACACACCTGACGACTGGTTTACCTGGTTGTTCATTCGCCGAGACGTTGCCAATCACCACGGTCTCTGGCAATACATCAATCCTGACGTAGCTAGGGAGCTTCTCCCTGAGCTGACGGAGGCTGCTGAGCCTCAACTTATCGACTACAAGGCTGGAGCTATCAGGCTCTCTGACCTGACTGCAGACGATCGAGAATCTTACCGATGGGAATACGATCGATGGGAGCGCCGCCGCTCTGAGTACCGCACCCAGAAGAAAGCCTTAGCTGATCTGAACACGGACATCAGCAAAACGATTGCTGTACGCCACATACACCTAATCAAGGATCACGAGACACCCTACGACCGACTGGTCGCTCTCAAGAAGTTCCTTTGCCCAACAGACGCGACTCGCCGCCGCGAGCTTGCCGACAAATACAACACTCTCAAGACTGCTCCACGAGCTGCGAAGAAGGTCGAGCAATGGCTAGCTGACTGGACATACATCACAGCTCAAGGCAAGGCTGTCAGCCTGCCAGAGACTGACGGCAATCGACCACAAGAAGACTTTCTAATCGCCTGCAAAGCACTTGATCAAGAGTACGCCACGTCCTGCCTGCGCGAGATCTTCAAGCACGAAGCGCGGGGCACCACCACTGAGATCTCATCTCTGGAGACGTACGTCGCCGAGATGACCACATACCTACGCCGCACGAAGCCTCACTCTGCAGGCCTGGCAGTCTCTGCTGCTGAGCTCGGAATCACGAAGCCAACTGAGACTCAATCAACTGGTCGCGTTCACCGTGACGGTGCACGACCAATACCTACCTGCGTATGTGGGAAGCAGCATTGGTATACTGACTGTTTTATCCTGAACCCACGCCACCCAGCACGTCCAAAGACCTATCAGCCTGCAGCTGAGGCTGTACGCAAGGTTAAGGAAGCGAGGAAGGACTCTAAAATCAACGCACGCATCAAGACTGCCCTAGGGAAGTGGGCAGCCCGCCAGCCTCAGAACGCTGGATTATTACACGTCGATGACGGCGAACCACCTGTCAACACTGACACGTTTGTGATATCGACTGGTCCATTGCTCAAGCCTGTCCACGACGGCCAAGACGGCCACGACAGCCACGACGGTCATGACGACGACGGAGCTATCGCAATTGACGCTCTCACTGAGCCTGCGGGAGCTCTCACGACTATGGCTGTTGATGACACCACGCAGACCAACCTACTTGACAGATGGATTGTTGACCCTGGATCCAACACACACGTGATCAACACAGAGGCATGGAAGGGCTGGAAGAGGACGAGCGATAATCCTGATCGTCGAACTCTCAACGCTGGCAATAGCTGTATTCTCATCACAGCTTGGGGCACGATGGAACTCGTCGCTCAT